>APFE031596373.1:54967-88692 GCA_000404065.3 Pinus taeda | reverse complement strand
ATTATCTTCTACATTATATTTATATTATTTATATATTTTATTCGTTATAGTATATGTGTCAGCCTTGGGTAGTTGCTGAACGATCTCGGTAAATTTGTCCTCATCACATTCCTTTGTTGCTCGAGGTATTCCTCGAGCAAGATTTTGATAGGATTTCTTGCCCCATCATCTTTATTTTCATCGAGCATGGGAGGTCATCGAGATTTGCTTGATGGGTCTTGCAAAGGTTCGACCAGTTCAAGCACTAACTCATTATATCCCGACATCGTTATGGACATGTAAATAAAAACAAAAAAAGAGCAGACCACTCTGATACCACTGATGAGGATTTAAAAAGGAATGCAACAAATTACATATAACCATAAGTAAAAATATGCAGCAAAAACTTCATTTCATTAATGTAAAATAATGAAATATGGCAGCTACATGCCTCTAAACTATGTTATAATGAGGATTGAATGCCTATTTATTGTTGAGAAACAATGGAAAACCCTAAACATCCAAAAAGTTAACCCTTGGAGATCAAGCGCCAAGCTATGGGCCCCGTTTGGGTAAATTGGTACATCAGTTTCCCACGGTCATAACTTTGGAATATGACTTATATTCCACATGAACAATACCTTGTTAGAAATATCTATGCAAGGACTACAACTTTTGAGTGATCAAAACTAGGCAATGACCCATGTTGGTCCTAGTTTTCACAAAAATACATCGTTTAGGGCCTCAAAACGGCTTCGGAAGTTCAAGACCCGAAAAACTGCAAAAATAGTAAATTGTGATACAAATAAGGAAATTGAAAAACTTAAAGAGATAGTTGTGGGGGTCCAAGTGGGATAGGTGGGTTGCCACCAACATCCACATGGATCAATGAATTCCCTATGGGCTGATCGAGTCACACTTAGACCTTATATGAAAACCTCTCCTTACATCTTGGTGTATGGAAAAGAAGTCATCCTACCCATGAAGATCTACTTTCTTGCCACTCAAATTTTGCAATGATCTTTGGTTAAGCCATGCCTATTGGTTTACAGTAAGATAAGTACCCTTACAAATATATAGGAAGAAAGAAGGAAAGCTAAAAATAAATCTTCTCTCCACAAAAGTGGTATCAAGAGATGGTTTGGCAATAAGTCTTCATGGAAAAATGAATTCATTCTCGGTGAACTATTCTTGAAGTTTGATAAAGCCTACGAGTACAAAGTTAATAATAATAAGTTCCAATCCCTGCAGATCAGACCATATATGGTGCACGAGAAGCTTAACCAAAACACATATTTCTATTAATCTTTAGATGGGAAGATTAACTTTCTTCCTGTTAATGGCTAATATTAAAAACATTATTTTTAATTATTTTGTACAGTTGTGCCATAGTAGGAGAAATATATTTGTTACTTTACTCCCTGGTAGCAGTGCCAAATGTTGTACCCGTTTCTCCTAGGCAATCGTTGGCTGCAAAAACTACGCTAGGAAACCAAGTCAATGAGCCTTTAGGTTCAAGCTGGCCCTTGAACCAGAGGGGTCTCCCTTAGTTGTTACGAGGCTTTGTTTAACACTATTCGCGTGTAACTCAACAACAACCTTTGAAGCATAATGGCTAGATTTATGGTTTTAACTGGTGGCAGTTGGCGATTAATGACAATCCCTAATCATGATTAAAGGTGTCTCTCATAGGGTCCTTGTGAAAGTTTCACCTTCTAGCCTAACAAAATGACTTGGATTTCTCAACAATTATGGTAGAATAATGTAAGGGGATTCCTAATAATTGAGCAATCAAACAGACTACCTAACAACTAAGGAAATCTCGATGTGTGTAGAAGATTTCTACAGTCGAAAAAAACATATTTAGAGTATTCAAGAAGGCCATACTAAAACCAATTCTAAGAGGAGATATTTAGCCAAATAGAATAATAAGCTAATCCCTTTTAATGGATATCACAAAGCACAAAACAAAACGAATTAAAGAGGATTTATGATGAAGAAACAATCCAATAAACGAATCCCTTTCTAAAGATAATGATCTTGTAGAGCTTCCTATAAACGCTTTTATCATGTGTAGAAATTAGATATGAAAATCTGCAAAAACATAATCGAGGCACAAAATTATGTGAAAAATAGAGCCGTAAGGCTTTCACTAGAAAAAATACAATAGAAGCCTTATTAAAAAGTGAAGAGTCTTGGCATCAAAAGCCAAAAACATTTACTTCAATTGATGAAGTATTTATACAAATTCTAAACTAAAATATCTTGAAAAAATATCAAGATTTGTTTACGAATATCTTAAACTATTTTACACAAATAGGACTGAAATATAGGACATTAAAAACTAATGTATCTACTTGGCACTATCATTATGCATTGTTGTTTACAGAAAAGAGAATTGTGAATTGAATTACAACTCTTAGTTGATGAGGTGGCCTTACTGTCTTTGAGCATTTTCCTCGTGATATCGTGCAAAATAGGGTTGAGTCATGCCTTTGTATCTCAATCCTAGATGGTTTTGTAAAAATTCAGAGAGGTTATTGTAGATGAATATTTTCTTAAGATAATCCTCGCTCGGTTCCCCAAAAGTCATCTTGATCTATTCATAATACTTTCTGCACAAAGATGTCCTAAAAGGGATTTGTATAGTTCGAAAAATAGGCCATGAAGATGTACTTGTATCTCTCATTATGCAATAGTTGATTAAAATGAGAAGTAGGTTATTGTAATTGAGCATCTTAGGAACACAAACATTGTTCAATTTCCCAAGAATAATCTGTGATTATCCATAGTATTTTCTACAAAAAGGTGGCTTAAATAGGGCATTACACAGTTGAAAAAATAGGCTAAACATGATGAGAGTGTATATACAAAAACCTCTCTCACTTTTCACGCACGTATCCTATGAACCAAAACTTCTTCCATTTTCCAAATATTTGATCTTTTTTCAGTCACACTATCCTCTGCAAAAATGTGACTAAAACAGAATATTTCTCGAAAGCATCCCTTCAAAGATGCATTTGCATCTCACAATCCATAATATTTGTTACAAAACTCAGAGAGGTTTTTGCACACGAGGATATTATAAACCAAAATCTCTTTCATATTATGAAATTTTGTTCTGAGATGTTTGTAAACCACGTTTTGTGTTGTTTATTACATCATTTTAATCATGTTTAAATGCATGATTAACTAAATCAACTAGCTAATAAAACTTAAATTTACATTTGGCGGGCGCATTTACTATTGCAGATCCATTTGTTATTTCTAAACTACTAAAACCTATTATATCAACAAATTTAAATGATCAAAACTAATCATTTTACAACACAACACATAGTCAAAATTGGGAAAACCGCTTGACAGGGAAATCACCCTTATTTGACAAGCATAAACTCCATGCTTCATAGTTTCAAATCTCAAACAACAACCTTGTCTCTTTGCACTACATAATGTATAGTTTGTGCCTCCCGTAAAGCTACACTTTTCAATATGAATTCTCAAGCGAAACACTCAAGCTCGCAAATTGTACAATTTTTTCCCTGAGCCATGTTGGAATTGCACATTCCACAGTCTTAGCCCTTAAGTCTTAGCCTTGAGCTCACGAAATTTGTAATTGTGAAATCACCTTGCCTCCCTAAGCTAAACAATTGTGCAGTTCCTGAGTCTATGAGACTCATGTCCTCTTATGTCGATTGAATTGTAGATGCAAGTACTGTATCAAACTCTAAATGGATGATGATGAAGGAGATCAAGAAGGAGATAATGCTAGAAGATACCTTTGTAGTTGAAAGTACAATTTGATCAATGGGGAGGAAGAAATGGACATGCGTTTGTGACAATAGCTCACAATCTAATAACACTGAATAGTCGTCATCTCTAAGCCATATGGAGGTAGAGGAAAAGATCATCTTCGAGAAGACACAAAGCAATAAAGAAGAAAGAATGAATTGAAATTACCATGTCATCAATGCCATGTCATGTCATGTCATAAGTCATCATTTGCAACATAATTTTGTTGATTATTGTGAATTCTTAATTGAAAATGTATTGGGAAGTGAAATTCAAAGAGATAGGTAAAGAATGTAAAAAGTCATATGAAAGTTGAAAAGTTATACGAAGTCAAACAATCATAATGGTAGTCCAAGAGTTAGAAGTGAGGTGAAGGATCACCCCATTTATTAGATATGTGTCCCATTTATACAATCGAAGGACTTTTCAACTTCCCTTCTCCCATAAGGAATGAGAAAGTGGTGTTCATTGTATCCATCTCTCTTCATGCATGGATTTCGAATGTTTGGAAGACTTATCTATAGATGTTTATGTTTCATATTTGTTTTCATTTGCACTAATGTAATTGAACTATTTTGGTTATTTTAGTGCTTATCATATTGAGAATGTGTTTTAATGGTTGTAAGAGTGATCACATATCTATGGAATATTCTGGTGGATGTTAAACGACCCCTTCATGTTTGCATGAGTCTTCGCTACGGTGGTACTATTACCTCTCTCCTATAGACCCACGTTCTTCTCAAACCACAGTAGAATAACCCTAACACACCTACAATCTAAAATTCACCACTAATACCTACTTGTTTTTTGATTAAGACTAAGAATATTCCAACTTCATGAAATCTACACCATCCTACATAATTTCCATTTTTAAAGAATTGAAATTTGTGGAACACATTTCCAATATAGATGTTTATATTAGTTAAATATTAGATACCAATGAGTTTAGCCCCAATGAGTGTATGATGGTATAAATAAATTAATCTGAAGACAAAGAAATGGGCGAAATGGACTCTCTCCTAGCCTCCTCCTCGTGAATATTGTGGGTTTTACTAGAATTTCTAGACCCTTGACAAGCATTATCATCATTTGGTTGGTGGTTTCACGAAAGGAAAAAATATACTGAGCTTCCAAATGACCTTTTGAGCATCATGAATCCAACTTATTACCCTCATCTTCATGCATCATTCACATGTCTCTGTCATTGTAATATCCCAATTAGAATAATGACGGTCATAACATCCATGGGCACTCCCTTTGAAAATCATGGTCAAATGATCATGGAAACAAATAGGAGTTATGCTAGTGCCATATTACAATTACACTGTTGACGGTATGCCTTTTGAAGTTTAAGTTTTAGGTTTTATGCATCATTTACTATTTTAAGGGTTCAAATGAGAATAAGTTACCATTGATATTATTAAGTTCGAAATGTTAAAATATGAAATATAAATATAAAACATTACATTTTCAGAATCATTTTGATTTTTTATAATTCTATCTTAGCTTGGGAATTATGATGATGATGATGATGATGATGATGGTTAACGTCCACTCGGACCAAAATTTGGTCTACTGGACATAAAGAAACAAATTATCTAGATTGATTGAATATTTTATTTCTATGCTCAAAAATCTTGGAGAGAAGCCTCCCAAGCTCACTATAATTTTGACATCGTAAAAGGCTAGGAAGGTTAGTATTGAGACAAAGATTATGAAGCTGAGATCTAATGTGGTTGTACATGGGGCACTCTAAGAGGAAGTGACATTCATCCTCAATGTTCCTATTCTCACAGGGATGGCAGATCCTTTCCATCCATGGTGTTTTAGGAATTTCCCAATGACCTGTTTCACTATGGAGCTCATAAGAGTTCGTTCTAATCTTCGTTATATTAATTTTCTTCTTTGAGCTAGCTAAAATAGAAATATATTTTTGAACTTTTAGGGTGGGGTTGATGACCTTCTTATAATAACTTAGTTTTCTTTTAGCTGTTAAAACTTTCTCACCCCACATTTTTTCTTTGAACTCAGAAGTAACAATATTTTTAATGTTATTAATGGTTTGCAATGCATCATTATTGTTGATCTCCCAATGGTTTAACCAGGCCCTCGTGCCCTTATACATTATTTTTAGGTTATACATTATAAGGCACTTCTGGATTTGCTCAATCTTTCTTGAGGATTCTATAGAGATGCTGCAACCCCGAACCTCACATCCATATAGGATAACAAGAGTGACTAAATTTTCAAATAGGAACTTCTTTTCATCCCAAATTATGAGGTTTGCCATTTTACAATTATTCTCAAGACTAAAGTAAGCTTTCCACCCCCCATTAGTCCTTTTCTCAATGCTATAGTTCCACTTGAGCTTTTGATGAATATCAATTCCTAGGTACTTGTAAGAATACACTTCCTCCAAGTTATTATTGTCATACATAAAATTAGCGTGGGTGTCCTTCTTGGATTTGATAATCATAACTTTTGTTTTGTCAATGTTAACAGTCATAACCATGGTAGAGCAGAAATCCTTAGGAAGCCTAAGTTGCTTATCAAGATCAGATGGAAACCTTGCGAGGATAACAATATTGTGAGCATAGCAAAGAAGGATGACGACTATCCCCGCTAAAATCGTGCCAACACATCCTCCTTCCTCTAAATAAACTTCGAGCTTGTCAATGTGAATTCCAAATACAGTAGGGGAGAGAGGGAAACCTTGTTTAACTCCGATATTACACTTAATATCTTTTGACCAGCCCTCATTGCTCTTTAACTTGGTAATTAGATTCTCGTATAACCTAATAGCGGGAGCTCTCATCTCATAAGGAACCTTTAGCTCTTCTAATCTATTCCAAAGGTTGTTTTTAGGAACCATTTTGAAAGCCTTTCTAAAGTCTAGAAAGCAACAAAAGCGATTGGATTTATCATTACGACATTCCTCTACAATCATCCTAAGCGTAACAAGGTGTTTTGTTGTTGAGTGATGCCTTCTAAAACCCGCTTGGCCTTTATCCCACTTACCTTCACTTTCAATCCATATTCTCAACTTAGTTTCCAAAATATTACCATATAGCTTATCTAAGAGAGGGTTGATCATAATTGTGTGATAATTAGAGGGCTTATTTGTATCCCCATTTTTAAAAATAGGAGTAATGGTGCCTCAGTCCATAGCTTAGGAAAGCCTTGCTTGACTGCTTGATTAAAAAGCTTGTGAACGTGGGGGATGAGGAGAGCGCCTCCAATTTTTTATGATTTCTCCCTTGTAACCTTCAATGTCCTTAGCTTTCCCATTAGCCACACATTTAACCCCAAGATCAACGTCTTCTAGAGAGAAAACTTCTTTTGCTATGGGTAGGGTTTCAAAGCTATCCATGACATTTGGAGATTAATAGAGCCTTTTAAGATAGGAATTTGTATATTTTTATCTTGTCAATTTTAAGAGATTCGTCAACAACTTCCTTAATAGCTGTCCTCGCATTTTTACAATATTTTTCATACCATGGGTTGGTTTTATTATTTATCTTATTATTTTAAACTTCAATTGACAACTTGTTAATAGAATGTGGGAGGGTTGTATTAAAATTATGGTAGAGGTCTTCTATGTTGTCTATACTAGATAAATGAAGAAAATTAGTTTTCAATTCTTTTATAAATAGATCGTTTTTATTTCTATCAAATATTAAGTTATTTTGGCTATAAGGATTATTTTCTATGGGATCCCTATTGATGACAAATTTGAGAGTTATAAGTAAATGACTATGATCAAAGTCAGGCTCGTGGTCGTTTAAGATGTCGAGATTTATTATTTCATTGTATAAAGGGAGATAGGAAATAACATAGTCTACCACGTTGCTACGAAGCCCATGGATGCACGTCATCTCGCTATAATTCGGCCACTTCTTTAGACCATTGCAAATTATGAGATCGTGAGCACTACAAAGCTTGACTAGCTCCGACCCAAACAAATTCTCCTCTAGGTCTTCAGAGCTCCTTTTGTACCTACTAGTGAGAGTAGGGCCTTCGTCCAACCAAAGAGGGTTAGGGTTGGAATGATTGCTTAGAATAATAGCTTGTTTTCTTGATGTTCGAGCATTAAAGTCACCTACTAAAAGGATATTACCTTCATTCCTTAGGCTAGAAATATCATTCTCCAAACCATTGTAAGCTCTATATTTATTTAGATTCTTCTTCTTATAGAAGTTAGAATTGATGGAGGGAAAACAACATATTGCTATGTAGGTATTTTTATTATTAATGCAAGTGATCTCTATCCAATTATATTGGATGTAAGGGTCATTTTTATAGATCCTAGCATGGGAGGAGATGTTCTTCTTAATGTAACAAGCTATTCCCCCAATGCCTCTATGGGAGGATCGCTTGTTCGAGGTAGACCATAGCGTAAAGCCATTTATGTTAGGGACCTTAGATTCTTCGTGCTCCCAAGTTTCAAAAAGCAAAATAATATCAACATCATTTGAGATCCATCTTAGCTTGGGGCTTTTGTTCCATGGAAAGCCCCGACATTTCCAAGGAAGAATCTCGAGCATGTTGAATTGCTATTTAGTACTATCTTTTTGGTTTCTATCTCTAATAAAGGATTTTCTATTTCTGATTATCGCCCATTTTCCTTCCTTTCTAGCTTCTTTTACCTCTTGAACCTCCTTTCTTAATTCTACTTGATCTTCTAGGATGAAATCTTCATTTATAAATATTCATGTTCCTTTTAGACTTGAGGTTTTACTAAGTATGTCATACTTATGATTAGTAGAGCTCAGCTTTATTCAAATCGTTCTTCCTTTATTTTCAGTTAATTTCCCCAATCTTGTTGCTTGTGTGAGACACTTTGTTTAAATTTGTAATCTATTATGTAATTATGTCTCGGCTATGGTTAAAGCATCCTCGTCTACCTCCTTTTTTAAACCGAAGATTATAATGTTCAATGCCATTTTCTTAAGCTCATGGTCTAATTCTATTAATTTGTTCATTTCATCTTTAATTGGTATGATATCTAATTTATCTACCACAAGATTTAGGGTGAGGCGGCTATTAAATTTTTCTTCTAGTTCTTTAATCATGTCTTTCATTTTAAGGCTCTCTAAAGCATCTCCTTGCTGGGATGTTTGGTTAGTATCTTGGTTTTGTTTTTCTATAACTTGCAACCTAGTCTCTATTGCCACCATTTTATTCTCCAATAGTTCTATTTCATTTTCTATTTGTTTTTGGATTATCTTCAAAAGATGCAAATTTATTTTCGAACATTGCTTCTAACTCTCTCTGTAGCTTGACTTCTCTTTCTTCTCTACGTTTCTCTAAAGATTCTATATAGTCATAGAGGTCTTGTAGAGTAACTCTGCTAGGTCTATCTTTGGTAATCTTTGGTAGCTCTCGTGAAATAATCATACTTGAAAATATATAACCAAATATGTATTATAAAATCATAAGGAAAGTGTGCAACTAAAATCAACGGTGTATGTTTACCATAGCCCGTGGACCTAATTGGAGCGGTCTATGGAACCAAGATCACCGAAGAGACCTTTATTATTTGAATGGACCTCAGAACCATACCGAAGTTTAGAATGCCATATAGTAGAAGATCACCAATATATATAGTGGAATGCCGGAGCCTGAATGTGAGCCTCAAAACCGGATATATAGTTACAATGCACAGATACAATTATTTTATGTTTGTCACAGACCAATATATAGTTTAGAATGTGATAGAAGATCACTGGATCATAAATAATACAAAATACGAGCCTACAAGTGGATATATAGTAGATTCAAGTAGTTATGTTTGTGGCAAACAAATATATATAGCTAGAGTAGGTAGATCCAAGTAGTTATGTTTGCCACACACCATATATAGTTAGAATGTGTAGATCACCCAAAGACCGATCCAACTATTTATGCCTTAGAATATTGGAGAACATATCCAAGTATATTGAAAGAGAATGTTTTGGTCCCAAGACCATACCACTTACAACTTTTCAACTACAAGGTTTATTACAACTTAAATATCAAAATTGTTATTGATATATATCACAATAGTTTATAATAAACAAACTAATAAAAGCTAAAAGCTAAGACAAAACCACTTACAACTTTTCAACTACAAGGTTTATTACAATTTAAGTATCAAAATTAATTATCGATATATATCACAATAGTTTATAATAAACAAACTAAGAAAAGCAAAGACCAAATCACTTACAACCTCTCAAGTAAAAGGTTTATTACAATTTAATATCAAAATTAGTTATTAATATATATCACAATTATTTATAATATTTTTTATAACATGGAAATATATTTTTATATAATTATAAGAAATGTGGTTATTTTTTTTTATTTGCGATTTAAATGTTGTAAAAAATTTCTTATAATTAACATATTGATTAACCATACCTATACCATCAAAATAACTTTAATAAAACTTTATTATCGAAATCTTAATCCTTTTATATTTGGTTAATAATGTATTTTCCCTATGTCTAGGGTTCCAAACCAGAGAAACCAGAGAATTGGGAAGCAATGGATCGAAACTAGAGAAACTAGAGAATTGGGAAGCAATGGAGAACGCAGGAAAGCAATGGAGAACGCAGGAAGGGTGCAGTATGCCCCACAAAGGTCTGAGGATGTGCAAGCAGACCATGACAATCTGTCAATTTTTTGGCTTATCCTAGAACTTGAAAACGAATACCCTGTGGTAGATCCACCCCCACACTTGTTCAAGGTGACCTCTCTCCACATGAATCGAGGCGATTTTTACAGAGCGGGACAAGGGTTTATGGTAACGGGCAACAAGATGGAAGACAGGCCGTAACATCGATTAGATCAACTAAACTGCAAGCGTTCATACTTTGGCTTTTATCCTGCACACAAGTCAAAAGGCAAAAGAGAGGTGACTTGGACGGATCGGGTAGCGCATAATAGGTTATGGAAAATCCGTCCGAGTGTTTTTAAGTCAGACCTATCCTAATGGGCTATGGCGAGAACCCGCATGTGCAGAGAGGCCAGGTCCTCCACCATTTTTATAGGTTATGGGAAATCCGTCCAGGTGTTTATAAGTCAGAACTATTCTGATGGGCTATGGCGAGAACCGGCATATGCAGAGAGGCCAGGTCCTACCGCTCCACCATTCTTCGTAAATCTCCTACCCGATGTATCAAACCTCTGACTGAGGAAAACTCTGGCTAATATTTGGATGTTAGGGCTGAAAAGATCTATAGCTCTCACCCTCATGCTAAAGAAATTTTGGGTGCTAAAACCAATCTATTTATGGATCCACGATGCCCAGATAGAGATCTACAGGTTTCTTAGCCCATACATAGATATCCTTCCCCACAGATGCATATAGCGGTCAGATCTATCAATTGATCCTACTCATATTTGGATGGCGAATACAGGTGAGTACTGCTAGCTTGTAAAGAAATCAGTCGAGAACCACAACAAGCTTTGGGGAATGAACATGAAAGACATTAAGCGAGAGCAACCCTCCACTGCATGTTAAGGTAAATAAATTTTCCTTTTTTATGAGATCTATAGAAGGAAACATAGTATCTTTAAAAATAGGGAGTCCATGGAAGATCAAAACCCTCCAATAAAGGATACAAGAAAGGATGGGAAAAGATATTGCAGGAGGAATACAAGCTAAAACAAAATGATATAGGGAGAGATTCAACTATCCACTTCAATATAAGACTCAGTGGGGGCTTTTTTTACTCTGTTAAAAGCTCCAAAGGCCCTGTTTCTTTCAAAGATGCAGCAAAAGGGAAAATGGGGCCTCAAATGCAATAAGAATAGCAAGCCACCACTACTGGTGCCTATATGGTTCGATCAGACAAATCAAAATCCTACTCTATCTATTGGTATATGTGAGGTAAATGAAATACATGATGATTATTTATGAAAAGCAGTGATATGAAAATTTCACTATTTTTGGCCCAAACCAGAAGCCCTAAGTCAATGGATTTACCCGATATGGATAGAAAACTATGATATAACATGTGCTCAAAAGGTTTCTTCATTGTCAAATTCTGCACAGTCAATGATAAGGAATATGCATTGAATGAGGTACCATGGTTCTGTGGTAATGCTGGCCTTTTTTTAACATCTTGGTTTACAGATCTAAACAGGATGGTAGTTTTCCTTGTTTGTAAAATTACATAACCTACCTCTGCATTGCTAGCATATCAAAGTATTAGTAGGCATTGGCAATGCTCTTGGGAAATTTTTAAAAGTAGACAATTACTGTCTTACCAATGATATTTCTACAACCAAAAGCAATGGTAGTACTTATTGATTATTCAGATGTAGCATTTATCATCAAACTCGTCATCTACAAAGTGCTTGCCCATAAAGTAAAAGCATAGTCTTATTCCAAAATGAAAAGCAATGGTCCTAGTTCTTGATTATTCAGATGTAGCATTTATCATCAAACTGGTCATCTACAAAGTGCTTGCAGATAAAATAAAAAATACACGAAAAGAAGACAACCATCAAAGCCTAAAGGATAGCAGTTTTTAGCGTGTCTAGCCTAGATGAAATAGAAGTGGATGAAAACTCAGAAAATTCTAGGAAATATAGCACCATTTAAAGAACAAGGCACCCAACTTAATTCACAAAATGATGTAAACAAGAACTACTAGGCTTTAGTTCCAATGAGAACCTAGGACAACAAATGAACAACTTATTCCAAGTATGGAAATCTCTTGCAATAAGGGAACACACTCAACAGAAAGGTCATATTCTGACAAAGAAACCCAACTACTACTAAAGACCCAAAAATGTCCATTGTAGAATCCACTCCCAACAAGAGGTTGGCAGAAAGTGGAAAAAAAAGAAAGGTAGCAAAAGGTACAAAGTTATCATGTGTATCAGGAATATGCTAATTTAGCATCTACACCATCTTCGCTCCATATGAATAAAATTACAATTTTTCTTTTGGGAAAAAAATATATTTTCCATGATATTATATATTAAGTAAGTTAGAGTTCCATAAAAATTTGATAAAATATTAAAGAACTATAGATATTTTTGTAAGTAAATCTATTATAAATAGTTTAATATATAATTTAGATATAAATAATTTGATCTTCAAAATATTTAAAATTACTTCAAAATAATATAAAACATAAAAATTATATATGTTAAAAAATTCATTAACTAAAAGTTTCTTTGTGTGCTCTTAAAATCAGAAACAATATGTAAGGGATCTATATTCCAAAGCCATATTCATAACTTATGAAACACTCATAGAGGTATCTAAAGAATGTAAATGTATATATAGGGATAGTTCACATATATAATGTATACCTATATATGGGTGCAATCAAGCTAGTTCTCATATATATTTATATAAGGTGTGAGGAAGTTAGTGTTTTTTCCTCATGCTCAAAGGATCTATCCATACCACATTTATAAGGTATATTAACACCATAGAGTATGAAAACTATTTATATGTATATATAGGTGGAAATCACTTTGTTTGCATATTATATATTTATATAGAATGTATGAGAAGGTTAGCTTTTTTTTCTATATATATGATGAGTCTCAAAAATAACAAGTTAATTCCTCAAAATTAATCATAAAATCCCATATCCAAATTCAATTTAACTAAATATCTAATCCAAAAAACATGGTGTTTAGGGTTCTCCACCAATAGGAGTCATATGCAATGTAAAGAAAAGTTATATAGGACCATCATGTACTAACATGACTCATTTGCAATTCAAAAAATAATTTATGGAAGGAAAACTTGTAACATGGATGAGCACCACCATCTTTTGAGCATACTTCCATTTGTTCAAAACATGGTTTTCAGCTCTATTCCCTAATTATGTAAGAACTTTGTGAATGTATTCTTGAGAAGTCAATTTCACAAGATAACATTTTAAACATATAATCAAATTAACATGTAAGTTCATATTATTAGCTCCAGAAGATCCCAGCTCTTAACAGATTGTGATATGTTCTTGTGTCACTATCCATCTAGAACTAGAAGAATTGCAAAAAATAATTTATGGAAGGAAAACTTGTAACATGGATGAGCACCACCATCTTTTGAGCATACTTCCATTTGTTCAAAACATGGTTTTCAGCTCTATTCCCTAATTATGTAAGAACTTTGTGAATGTATTCTTGAGAAGTCAATTTCACAAGATAACATTTTAAACATATAATCAAATTAACATGTAAGCTCATATTATTAGCTCCAGAAGATCCCAACTCTTAACAGATTGTGATATGTTATTGTGTCACTATCCATCCAGAACCAGAAATTTAAAAATATATTAATGTATTATATAATTAGTTCTTCATTTGATTTTTCCATTTAGACAATATCACAGTATAATATAATAAAACTCCAACCCACTACAAAAGCAGATAAATAAATATCTTTTTTGTCCTTAGCTCTAAAATGAAAACAAAAACATTCCAACTTACTGCAACCGCTCACATCCTCGATCATGCGCAACATATTCTGAGCGACCTAAAACTCTTTCCGAATAAATTTAACACTAATTGGCTTCCCCGTTGGTAACAAGCTACTTCTAAACAAACAGTCCTCTCACTTCCCAGCTCTCTGCCTTCCCATCCACACCACCCAATTCTTGGATTTGACCATTCTTTGATTGGAGATGGTTTGTGCCATTTGTTTGACCATTCTTTTGAATGAACTTGCTTTCCTATTTCATTTTTCCGAAGCCAAAACATGGCCTTCTCTCACACACATCCAAGATCCACCCAAAATCAGGGGCAATGTGGGGTCTTTTATGTGAACAAGTCATTTTCCATCATTATGTATCATTGATGGGCCAATTTGATTGGCATAAAAAACTGAAAAGAAAAATTCTCCAAATAGATCATAACAACTAAACACCAAATACACTCACAAACATAAATGTTCAAACATTACAAAAATTAAACATACTACAAACCAAGCTTAGACATTGTTATTGATTGCCAGAACGCATATATAGGACATAGATTACTCACTTTGATACATGATAACCAAGCAGCTCATGCATTGTAATCAACAACTTCTAGAATGACCCCAGCTAGCTACTGGACACCTACACATACATGAAAGCATTACTTCCAACAATTGCTTGATTTTCTTTATCCACAGTTCAAATAACATGCATACCAATTGCAGAGAATGTTCAACAAAATCATAAGAGAATAATACCAATTGCAAGCAACCTGAAACAAAATCCCAAGAGTATTTTTTTGATGTTGAATTCCTATCTATGTATTTTTCCAACAAATTTAATTTAATCTAGGTCCAATAAACTTTAAATTTTTATTAATGCCTTATCTAAAATTAAAATATAATCAATGAAAAAATGAAATTTCTTTAACAGCTTTATCTCTATATCTTTAATCTAATTTCAGTCCAATAAACTTTAAATTTGTATTAATAATTTAAAATTTAAATATAGTCAAAGAAAAAATAAAATTACCTTAAAATCACTCTTTCTTTTGAATGTGTTTGAAAATGACAGAAACCATATCTAATCAGCTCAATTTCTCATCTAAAATAGTATAAATTACTTACATAGTTATATAATTCATACAAAACTACTTGTTACATCATAATTAAATTCATATTTCTTCATAAAAAAGATTTCCTTCTAGTTGATCAAGATATTCAGTTGACATGGTAAAGTAATCAAATAACCTTTGAAATGATTTTCAAATACTTTCATGTATTAAGAGAACTTCCATTTGGGTTGATTCACTCATAACCACACCTATTTCAATCTGCTAAAAAAATTGGTAGTCTCTTGTGTCTTCATAATCAAATGAAATAATCATATGTGCCTCTTGTCAATGATGTCATGGACCTTCAAATACTACCAGCCTGTTTTTCATAGGACTCCAAAACAATCCTAGACTATTTTTCAAATTCAAAAACTCTTCCTTTGGCCATTTCTTTTGAGGTTGTAGCTCTTGTAAAGAATTCCAGATCACTTAGAAAAAGCATATGTACATGAATATTTGCTAAACTATGAAGTTATGAATCTAATACCAATATCACTAAAAGCCATTCTCTTATCTTCTCACCAAACTTTTTGGATCCATACCCAACTGAAACCTCTTGTTTGGGAGTCTTGGTATAGTATGATGAAATGCCTTGAAGGACAAGGTAAATTCTCTGTGCCTTGGTTAGGATGTAACTTGGGTCTGGGGAAGTTTGAACATACCCATATATTAGCTGACCTAGTGCTACTAATCTTCTTCCATTTTTGGGATTCTAGTTCTAGGTTGTCTGCATACTTAGCATCATAATAATGTACCTCTGGAGTCTCCTCCTATTTCCATCAATCCTATTGATCTAGATGTAGAACCCAAATCAAGACTGATATAAAGAGGAGACTCTAGAGGTCAAGGATTATGGTTAGACAACTTGGAAACAAGATTCCAAGAATGGAAGAAAATTTATAGCAAACATTATGCACTTGGTCAGCTAATATATTGGTATGTACAGACTCACCAACCCCTGTTACAGTCAAACCAAGACATACATAGATTTCCTAGTCCTTTCCAAAGTTTCATCATGCTATGCCTAGGGTCCCAAACAAAGGTTTTCAAGTGGGTATGGCTCCAAAGGGAATTCTTAGATGATAAGAAGAATGGTGTGTACAGGTACTAGTGTTAGATTCATAACAATTACCAGTGGTAGAAGGTGAACATTACTCTGAGATTGCATTCATATATATATATTATATAGTATATATTTATATTAAATATTATATATAATTCATATATTATATATATATATATAATGGCCTTCATAAGAACTTTTAAATGTGGATTAGTTAGAAAAACTGTTCAATAATTGGGTTGTTCATTGCCTAAAAACATTATGGAATCTATGTTAAATACTAATGTAACATGAGCCTAGAAGGATACAATTTTTTCATGTACAAATTTTGTTATGAGTTCACATTATTTAAATGTTTTGTATAACTATTTATTTATTCTTATAATTATGATTGACTCATAAAAATATTATTATTATTTTAATCATTTTAATTTAACTGAAGCTAGTTTCTTTTTTAATCTTTATTCAAAATATATACACTTGTTCTTTTGCTTTAATCATAATCTAATGACACTATTTTAGCTTTAATATGAATCTAATGACACTATATTTCAAACTTAGTGATGCACAACAAGGAAAATATGTAGATGAATGGCACATGAGCTTTAGCATTGGGCTTATTCATGAAAATTCACAATCTAGTCTTAAAGTTTTCATAATCTAATCTTAAAACTTATATGGTGTATAATTTACAAAGGGTATTCCACATTTAGACATGATACAAATATATTGTTGCAAAGTAATCAAATTTTACTTACTGAGCTAATTTTTTTAAGAAATAATTCTATAAAATTTAGAACAATTTATTTCAATTGTACCTAAAATATAAAAATAAAAATAAACAAAAAAATTGGATCATCAATATCACTTCTTTTAGTAAAAACAAGCATCTATCCATCTTAAATCAACATTTACTAAGAGGGATATCAAATCTATTTAGAAGCTATTGGAGCCAAAAGAGATTTGATCCCCTCTACCATTGGCTGATTTGGAATTAGGATGGATATAGGGTAAATACCTATCTTGCACAAGTTTCTGGCAGCACTACAAGTTTTTCCCAAATTTAAAGGAATATGTTAAAATTAAGTATATATCTCGAAAATAAAAATAAAATAATTTATTTATTTCCATCCAAAGGTTGTCAATCAAATAAAAATTACATGTTGAAACATGAAGAACTCCCAAACTCTAAAAAATGTTGTTATTACTTTATTATTAGCTCATTTAGTGCACCTTTATATGTTAAGTCACTAGTTCAATTTCTCCCATTGATATCACTTGACCAATATATATTGGTGTTGTGTGTTTGTGTGTGTGTGTGTGTGCTCCATTATATCCCGTCACAATATATATTATGTGTTGTCTGTGTAAAATATAAAATACATATTAATAATTATTAAACATAAAAATTGAGTTTAACACTAATATTATTTGAAGGGAATTTGTATGGTAAAATTATAAATTAATATATATTTATACTTACATATAAGAAATTAAATTAAAAAATATTTTTTTAATAATATTTATATTTCAGAATTTCAACTAATTTGTTTTCTTTAGTATTTCATCTTTTGTCCATGAAAACCATGGGATAATCATAGTTTTTGGAGTGGTTGACAATCTGTGTAAATGTTTTTATATGACATCCACCATCATATTTTATGATGAGAATGAAGAGATTTCCAATGACAAAGATCAGGATTGGCCAATATGATAGAATGGGATTTCATAAATGGGTTGCTTCTCTTAGTTCCAAACTCATATCTAAATATAAACCAACAACATACACTTCCCTTCACATAGTTCCATGAGTTGCAATGTCAAATACACTTACCTCAAAAATTTGTTGAAGTGAAGCTCCTAAAAGGCTCCAAAGTACCCATTAAAGTTCCGGGAAGTTTTGGAGAGTTTCCCACTAGCTCCCAACCTCCTAGGAGTGGGGGAGCTTGGGATAGGCGCTGTAGAATGCCTCTGGGTAGTACCACTGTAACTATGGTAAATACCCTTCTAGAGCCAAAAGATATTTGAACCTAGCTACCATGGGCTCATCATAAATTAAAAACTTCTTAGTGATTTAAGTACTCTATAAACCTCTAGCTCAAAGAGTGGGGTATCTTGATAAAGTCAAGTTTAAGTAATTATTTTATTTTGATGTTAATTTTATTTTAATGTAGTGTTAATTTTATTTATATTCTAGTTTGACTCAAACTCTTTAAATTAGAGTTTTTTTTATCTACATTTTTATTTTAGTTTGACCAAGTAAAAATGTTTACATTTCATTATATTACTTTAAAACAAATTTACCATACTCCCTTGAGATCATCTATAATCACAGTTATGGAAAAAAAATAATAGGAATAAAGACAATTGTAATACCATAAGCTATAGTGGAACCATGTGCTCATGTGATACATTATTTTATAACTATCTCAAAAAAAATAATGTCAATGCCTAATTATTGAAATGAAAATTATTGAATTTTATAACTAATTATTTTCTCAAGGGGCAACCAATATTTGTTTTTTATAACTAATTCATTACTCAAGTGCCCTAAGGGCCATCTTAGAGATAGTAAAAGAGTCACCAACTAACTGAACATTTTAACCTACTAACATATATCTATCTTTAATCTAGACATATATCTATCTTAGGGAACAAATCTTTTTGCACTCTATGCTAGATGTCAATATTTGATCCCTCTCATCCCTTGGTAGATCTAGAGTAAATATTGATCTATGCTAGTTCCATCTCTCACTTTAATGTACTAGCATATATCAATCTTTAATCTAGATCTATCCCGGACAAAGAGGGAACAAATATTTTTGCACTCTATAATAGATGTCAATATTTGATGCCTCTCGCCCCTTGGTAGATCTAGAGTAAAGATTGATCTATGGTAGTTCCATCTCTCACTTTAAATAGGCTAGCTTAGGGCTCAATACCATGGATGAATACCATTTGTTCTAATTACCATGAGTAGTTAGCATGGATCAATACCATGTGCCATATTTATTTTTATTAATATTAATATGATCTTTAATATTTACTTTTGCATGGTATTGATAATAATTTGGCCCATACACTTCACCTAAATAAAATGTTTCTTGAGTATTCCTAAATATAAAGCTAGTCATGGATTAAATATAAAACTATGTTTTATTTATTTTATTTTTATTTTTATTAATTTACTATACATATTTTATAAATATAGTATTTTAAAATGCTATTTGGCCATAGGCTTCACCTAAATAAAACCTGTTTTTGGATTATTCTTAAATATAAAGAAGTTTATCGAGTAAATATAAAAATAAAATTGATTTATATACCATACATGAGTAAGTATAAAAATAAGTTTTACCTTAAGTTATTTTTAATTTTATTTACTTACCATACCTCTTTTTGAGTGTTCATAAATCTCTTAATATTTCATATTTATATTGTGTTTATACATAATAATATTCAAGATTGATTTGTAAATAGGGCTTATATGAAATTTAAAATGTTAGATGTTAAATGTTAAAGTTTAAATTTACTTTTAGGTTTACATTTACATTTATATTTACATTTACATATTTAAGTGAAATCTAAAATGTCTCTGGAGCAAGTCAAAGACTCAAATATCCCCACTAACTAACTTCATTAATGTAGGAAACAAGGTTGAAATGTGTATTTTCTAAAAATTTCGAGAAGTCATATGCATGAGCCACAATAGGAAAATCCACCCATTCTTGAATAATTTGATGATAAATGTAATGTAAAATGAAATATGTTAAAGTTTTATACATATATATATATATAACAAAACAAACTTGTATTACTTTAAATAATATTAATATTAAGATTAATATTAAGAATACTAGCAAGATATTATAATACTAAACTTTCATTGTTTCTCATTATTTTAATAAATAATAATAATAAAATTATTATTAAGGAAAATATGTCCTATTTCTTTAAACTAGCAATAGTATATCATATTCTAGTATTGGAGCTTTATACATATGACAAATAAAGAGGGGATCATATGTCATATTCAAAGTTTTGTTATTGATACAACAATGGGGGTATATGAAAGTTATTATTGTTAACTCATTTAAAATTATGATGAATAAAATGTTTGATGACAAAACTACAAAGAACAATGGGTTGGTTCATGTTTTGTTTAGAATTAGACCATCAAATTAAGTTTTGAATAAGAGAAATGGTTACATGTAGTGAGTGTGAGCAACTAGTATGGGATACATAAACTAATCCTTATACCTATGAAAAATGGAAGAAATTAATAGATAATGAACATGAGCATTATAAAGATATTTCATAAACTTGTGATTTTGTTCAAATAGGACCTCTACTCCTCTTAAGCGACTACATTAGTTATTTTATGGTATATTTGTAAACATTCATACATTAATCCTTCTATTAATAACAAATAATGATGAAATGGTGTAGATTTAATCACCTTGTTATCTCCTTTATATCAATGGGCTCACTTTTCACTTGTAATTTTCTTAGATAGATAATTTAATGCTTATGTTTTCACTTTTATTATAGTGACCACTAATGAATGTTAATGAGAGGTTATAACTAGATGCACACAAATTTGAATTTTGTTGTTATGTCCACTTCCAAACACCTACAATCTTAACTTAATATATGCCCAAGCTAAGCATGCAATATTATTCATATGTCGAACATTTTCATAACCAAAGTTGTATTCCTAATTTAATGACATCACCAATTACTTTTAAATAAGATAATATAACTCTCAACTCCACAATTGCTCTTACAAATTGTTCCACTTCAATGAGTTCACCCAAACTCAAACTTTTTCATGAAAAGTTAATGCATTTAACATCACACAATATAATATTACTCATATAGACAGCCTTTGGAAAATTTGTGTTCCCATTAACAAGGAAAAGTTGTACATGAATAACCTCACAATCATATTGTTGTGCTCAACCCACCAACATTCAAGGGATCTCCCCGATATGAAGTCCCAACTAGACCTCACACCGTTTGGAGTAGGAGTCCATGGAGTGGGTGCTGATAAGTATGATAACTTTGAGTAAGAGAAAGTGTGTGACTCTAAAGAGAGTCAAGTGTGATGCATGAAGGTTCCAAAACATGAAGGGAAAGAGGAAGTGCATAGTTGGAAGCGTGTAATAATAAGGAACTTGAAAGGAACACCTCAGAAGAATGGAATCACAAGCTAAGATGCAAAAAATTCCACAGGTTAAAGTGATGAATTAATAAAACAACACACATTCAACGTGATTCATACAAATTAAAACAAAATAGTTCATAAGAATATGCTTAAGCTAAATAGCATATTGTTATCGGGAAATCTACTGTCCATTGAGAGATGTTAGTCCCACTAAGAAAGGTAGTTATCTTAGAAAAAAACAAACTAAAGTTACTTGCGTTTTCCTTTATGAGATGTAGATGAGAGAGAAGTAGAGAGTACCAACCTCATTCTTTCACTTGGCTCCTTCCTTGTTTCCTCTTCTGTCTAACACATCCTTGCCGCTCTTCCCTTTCTGGTCTTGCTTCAAAGAGCAACTGTAAAGTTAAAGTAGCATAATACCATCAAAGCACAGAGATCTACAATCATAAACAATATAGGACCAGATATATATTGACCACACAAATGTATATATCAACTGAGACATATAATAATGTGGAGGAAAGCTCAAATATATTTATTGATAGAAAGAGTAGAAGAGAGGATTACAACTCATTGATCTGACCTAGCGTCATCCTCTAAGCATGAAAATCCTTCTTTGCCTCATGAAAAGCTTAGATCACGCAACACTATGACGTTCCATAAAGAAACCAATAGCACTTCTTTACAAAATACAAGATTTCAGCCTCTAGATCTCTGAGATGAGGGATACATATATAGATATTTACAGGTGGGTGAGTGAGCTTCTCGGGTTTTGATTAGTATCATTTCTCTCATACTTCTCAATTCCACTTGGAGATTTCATGACCCTCAAGGTACGTAGTGCAATTCACATGGTCTGAAAATAGGACTTGGCGTCGAACACCACGCCAAATATATGAGTTGAAGGCCATCGATGTAAACCTATCGCCGGATGTGAGAAACTTGCCATTGAGGCATGCAAGCTTCAAAGTACTGAAAGGGTTGTTCCTAGGTCGACTTGTTGGATAATGAGATGATGTCAACAACAAGTGACCCGTCATAGGAGGGCATTAATGAATCCCACATCTACGACACGGAATGGAGCAAATAATTTTGTGGAGGTGAAAACGATCTGATGATACAAGGTTTAGGGTGGCGGTCATGAAAGAAATAAGCATGAAGGTATTCTAGTGGATGAGACACAAGCTGAGTTGGTGAATTCTGTGAGCGAATTCTCTTGAACATATCGGTGACACTGAAATGGATTGGTAGCGTTAACCCCAAAAAAGGATGGTACGGTAGACCAATGGTAATATGGCCGATGAATGGAATCACCCAACTCGACTCAATCACGTTGATGGAGTGAAAGTGTCATGTTCAAGAGCGACTTGCTACCAATAAAGTTTCTTCATGTTTTCTTCCCAATTTTTCCCGAGTCATTGCTGACTAGTACCTCTTTATTTTTGTCAAGCTTGAGGAGGATAACATATGCTTGTTCTATAATTTTCCCTTTGGGAAAATGTGTCACTATGTTTTAACGAGCATAATGAGAGTGAAACTTGTTCTTGTCTGCATGGACAAGTTTGTCGCTATTGGTTTTAATGAGTTTAATGACAAAGATAACTTGGTCCTTTTTCAATTTTAGAGAGTCTGAAAAGGGATGGAAAAAATACTCGAGGAATCCATTTTTGTCATGTAATCTCTTAAGTCTGAAAAAATTATAAAACAATACAAAAGGGATGACTTTTTGATAGTCTTAAGGAGCCGAACAAGACAAGCACTTGACCTTTTTGTGTAATGATCGCTCGGGTCCAAAAATATTAAAATCTAGAGGAGGGATAGCAATTTTGATCGTTTTAACGAGTTGGAGAGGCCAATTGCTCGGCAATATTTTCATTTTTTATGAGTCAGATGAAAAGAGCTTAAAGGAGACTAATTTTTTTGCGAAACGAGTGATATTTTCGGGTAGCAGCTGGTTCGAGGTGAGGTTTGGAACTTTTCAATGACGGTAGTGTAAAGAAGATGGCTAACAAAATCACTCATCACAGTTGTTCCTCAAAAGGGGTAAACAATCAAATGGAGGCGTATGATAAGCTAAAACAGAGTGGAGGTGATGGTTAGAACATGACCAAGGCTCAAAAGCTGATGACAATGCATTTGCAATGGTTATTTACCAGAGGTGGGTTCATTTCTTAATGAGCTTAAACTCTCGTGGAACATTTTTTCATTGCTAGGTTTAATTTTTAACAAGCTTGAACTTTGCGTAAAACTACTCGTGGCTTGGTTCATTCTTTAATGAGCTTGAACCATGCGACAACACTGCTGGTGGCGGGTTTATTTTTTAACGGGCTTGAAGCCTACGGTAAAACTGCTCCTAGCCTCATTCATTTTTTAGTGACCTTGAACCATGCGGCAACATATGCTCAGACTCGGTTTCATGTTTCCACAAGCTTGAAATGAAAAACTATGCTTGTTATGAGTTCACATGCCCCCAACATAGTGATGAAAATCGAGATGCATGCCCCCTAAGCCTCATTGCATACAACGAGGTGGTTGGAATGAAGGTTTACCTTCAAGATCTTTGAAAGACTCAACTTGGATTTTACAAGATCATAATCAAACACTCGATTTGGAAAGGAAGTTGTTTGATCTTTTAATGACGTTGACACAGTAAAATAAATATCCTCATAATCCACCATATTTACACTATTTGATAAAAAATAAAAAATTGAATGATGATTAAGGTTGCTCGAAGAATCTTCCCATGGTGCCTCTCCTATCATCATTGACTGAATGATTCTGTCGTGTGTAGAATGTACATGTGACCAAGGATCTCAAGAGGTGTCATATTCCTTAGACCTATCTATCCAAACACTTGATGAGCGTTGATTTGGGTTTTGCCCCCCAAGCCAAGAAAATTGATTGCTACAATATTTCTAAAATGGCGATGATCCATTCTGTCAAAATGTTCACGAATATTCTGAATCTTTTAGATATAGAAGATATCATATTGCAGGTTTCCACCGTGGCCACTTCTGCCAGATTACTCGGAGGTGGTAGGGCGAAAGTACCCATTAAGGCAGGGTCTTTTAGGAGGCCTACTCTAACATTTTAAAGTGATTGAGAGCTTCCATGGATCATTGGAATGCTTCGCGTAACTTGTGAACTATTGGGGAGGAAGGTTTGTTGATCAACTATTGTAATTCCTCCTTGAAAAGGAAATGCAATCTTTCTAAAGTGTGTTGACACAACTGTAGTCATAGCATAAATTTAGGGCCCTTCGAGTACGATGTTCTAATTGAGGTTTCCATCGATAACTTCGACATCAATTTCTACTGCTTTTCCCCTGAGTTCAACTTGCAAGTTACTTAAAATCTCATATGGGGTGTATGTTCATCCATCTAATGCTTTTAATGTAGTTGATGATTGTGAGAAGGGTGGTGAGGCCAAAGTTTTCGAGCAACTCATTGACATAATGCATGTAGATGCCCCCTCATCAATAATTGTTCGATGAATAGTTTTGTTGAGGGCTTTCACTTGAATGAGGAAAGCGAGTTGAGCTGGTAACTGAGGTTTATGTCCTTTATGATTAAAGCCCACAAGATTGGAATCCATTGGGTCAATCCCACCTATTGCTTATAATAGAGCCTGCTTTTGGGAGGGGCAATTTTATAGTACCTCAAGTGTCGACATAGCGGATGACGATTGGGCTAGGTCCTCTACTATATTATAATTCTGTGCTACTTTGGCATGAGGATTAAATGTCGATTTGTGTACTAATCCCTTTGGCGGCTTTATCGTTAGCTCAGGAATGATGGTTGGCAAAACTTCGATCAAAGTTGTTGTTGAACTACTTGGTTGATCAGTAGCCTTGTTGTTCGACAACTGTGGATTCTCGTAATCTTTATTCCTTGTTGATATCAAAGCATCATTTTTCTATTTTGAAATGGACAACATAGCCACTTGGGATGGGGAAGCATTGTCACTAGAAACCAGATTGGTTCTAGGGTTTGGAAATGGATCAGTCAACACCGCTGAGGTTTTTGAACTCTTATAGAGTTTCTTAACTTCAGCTTTATGTGGAAAATCTCTCATCCAATGATCCTCATCGCATATCTGACACCCCGAAGCGGGTTTCCTTTGCCGAGAAGGGTTTGCAAAATATTTTTTATGTGACGACTCATCCTATTTCTTCTTTTTCCCTTTATTTTTCTTCTTGCCTCCTGGTTGCTTCAATTCTTTACCTTTGTCGGTCGACACAGCATTAACCTCCGAGGTGAGAATTTCCTCATTTGCACTTTGACTAGAAACTGTACGGGCTTTCTTTGATGTAGCTTTTATGGTTTTGCATGCTAGTCGTACCTATCACACCATCACTAGCATGAGAGTCTTTGTTTGATTTAGGAGGAGGAACGAAACACTCCAGTCTAGGAGCATCAAGGATTTTGTCGTAGAGTGTGCCTGACTGAGTATAGATCAAGTCTAGATATTGCACACGAGCAATGACTTGCTCTTCAGTGGAGACCCCTCCCTTTGGCAGATCTTCTATAATCGAAGGTAATAATGACTTAATAAACCGTTCAACTAGCAGCTGATGAGGAACATACATTTTTACCATTCTACAACGACGTCGCCACTCGTGAATATTATCAGATATGTGAGTGGCCATCGCTTGCTTAAAATTGGTAAGAAGCTCTATTCATGTTTCATGCCTTATTGGTAACTAAAAATAGGTTAAAACGGTTGTGGCAGGGGCACTGAAGTTATCGAATGAAGCTCTAGGCAATTCAATGTACCATTTTGTTGCCGAACCAGTTAACGTTTGACGAATCTTCACCTGGATTTCCATTAAATTTAGAAATATCTCATGGAAGTTAATGAGGAATCGTAGGATACCAAGGGGCATAAATAATTAGATCGTTTGTTAGCCGGTTTAGATCGAGTAACTCTAAAGTCACCACAAAGGGAAACTGTTGTTTCAGGTTTAGCGAAGCATACCCAGGATAAGATGGGATCGCCTGAGCAGTGGATATTTGCATACGAGCATAATCTATCTCATGGTGATAACTTTGGTATGGTTGATGGGTATAACCATTATGATATGATTAATGTTGACCGTTTTGAATAAATGGCTGCCCATTACCCACAAATCTTTGTTGCTCATGTCCCTCATAAGCTTGTTGGAATTGCGGTTGTTGATAATGTGCTAGCCATGGTTGTTAAATCATTTGTTGTTGTCCAATACTTTCTATCTCACCAAGATGAGGGGTGATAGTACCCGTTTGAGGCTCGGTCACTCCGGTTAAGGAGCCACTAATCTGTGATTGTGGTTTTGCTGTGGAGACAAGAGGCTGTTGTATTACGACCTGAGAAACTTGAGGTTGGCATACAATAGGCAACGCTTGTACTTGCGACACCATCACAATAGCTAGGGTAGTGTGGATATTCGACACATGTAAACTTGGTTGCATTGAGTGTAAAACTCTTGGTTTTTGAGGCAGTATTGGCACCCAACCACTGGATGTAATTCGGGCATGACCTGAATTCTATTGTGAACTCTCATATGGTCATTCTCCTGGAGTGAAAAATGAAAGGGCATATTTCCCCCCATATGGAAGCAATCGAGTGTTCAAAGGTAAGATTAGGCTTTGGAGACTGGATTGCCCAAATTGACACTATTGTGAATGATCAATTTGCTGAGACTGAACATAAGCGATTCTAGATATTATTTTGGATGAACAAACGGGAAGAGACCATAATGTCGAAACAGTCCCTCGGTAGACTCCATCTAGTGGTTGAGAGATAGTTGGGATAGATGTTACACCAGCAAACATTGTTGGAGTAGCAGCAGGAGGTTTTGCTACTACTGCATCAGATGACATAGTCCTAGATGTCAACGGTTGTTCAAACATATCGAGTCTAGCCAAAAGATTTCCTAGTGATTCTATAGGAAATTGCAATAAAGGGAGACCAACTTTTGACGAAGAAGGATATAAGGTGATCCCAGTTCCAAAATGCAATGGAGTAGTGGCTGGAAGATCCTCCACAATCTCCTCAATAGCAACCAATCCAGGTGGGAGACGAAGATCGTCAGGTCTGTAAAATACTTCTGGTGTTGAAGAAGGTGTAGACTCTACAACGACAGATGTTGGGGGGGTGACACCTTCCAAATCATCCCTAGATGGAGCGAGCTCAGTAATAGAAGTGTTCACCAGTACACTAGGATCAGTTTTAATGTCCTCTTGTGACTGCGAAACTTCTTCTATAGAGGAAGGAATACTATAAATGGTTACAGTAACTAGAGTCTCTAAGGATGTTGGAACACAAGTTCCAAGCAAACCAGGGGACTTTGATCCAGTCAAACAAGTTCACTTGGTCTGGAATGGTTTCGTTTCTAGAGTCAAAGACGGTTGATTCTGCATTAAATGAATTTTAGACGCTTTGACAAAAATTTCTGACTCTAGTAGCCTTCGATTTTTAATGAGTCTGAAGTAACAAGCGCTGAGATGGACCTTTTCCTTTAAGGAGTCTAAAAGGAACGAAAGAGACTATTCTCGAAATCTAGATAGAGGGATTACAAAACAAACGTGTATTACTTTAAATAATATTAATATTAAGATTAATATTAAGAGTACGAGCAAGATATTATAATACTAAACTTTCATTGTTTCTCATTATTTTAATAAATAATAATAATAATAAAAGTATTATTAAGGAAAATATGTCCTATTTCTTTGCACTAGCAATAGTATATCATATTCTAGTATGGAGCTTTATACATATGACAAATAAAGAGGGGGAACATATGTCATATTCAAAGTTTTGTTATTGATACAACAATGGGGGTATATGAAAGTTATTATTGTTAACTCATTTAAAATTATGATGAATAAAATGTTTGATGACACAACTATAAAGAACAATGGGTTGGTTCATGCTTTGTTTAGAATTAGACAATCAAATTAGGTTTTGAATAAGAGAAATGGTTACATGTAGTGAGTGTGAGCAACTAGTATGGGATACATAAACTAATCCTTATACCTAAGGAAAATGGAAGAAATTAATTGATAATGAACATGAGCATTTTTATTTTTCCTGTGGTTTAGAATTTGTTTGCAGGTAATTTCTGTACAGTTCAGATGGCGGCGATTGAGAGGAAATGATGTTGTTATCCAAGGAGGATAAAAGCCCCATCGAGTTCGATCTCTGTATAATAAGGAAGGAAGATTTATGAGCCCTCGGGGAAAGAAAAGGCCGAAAGAGGGTCTCCCCCGGTTGGTTCGGGGAGGAGGAAACCACGCGAGAGTGAGATGGGGAGATCTTTGCAATAGGGGAATGCATATTAAAAAATGGCATTTCTTCATCATCGGATCCCATCAGAGAATCCTTTTCCCAGAACTTCTGGACCACCCTGTGGTTCTTTTGTCCCATCTTTTCCTTTTTTTGCCATGGATAATTATGCTTCAGATGTCCCGTTTTATGACAGAGGGAGCAACTGAAGGGTACACCCTAGTAATCGAGTCTTTGACACGTCAATAGAGTACCCCAGAATAGATCAAGGTGCTCCGGAAAACCCCACTATAATCCTTCTCAACTAGGAATGAGGCGACCCTTTATCTTTAGCACCCAGACGCCCAGGGTCAACGAAGATGAACTTTCGGATAGGATTACCAATACTTTCTAAAGATTCCCTATTCCACAGTTCAATCGGGAGAGCTGGTAACTTCACCCATATGAAATTATTATCAGGTGTATTTCTAAGTGGATCAAAACCTATATACCATCTATAGAGAGCGAGAAATCTTCGACCATATATCCACGGAATCTTCCAAATAGTATAGAGGTCCTTCACTTTCAAAAAATGAAAGTTGCATGAGTCTTTCATTAACCAGACAATGGTAGGAGTATACCCGATGAGAGAGTGCCATTTTGAACCCAACCATTTTCTAATCTACGCATCGTTCATTTTGGGAAAATGTCATTTGCCAATAAGAGCTCGGGACTACAAACTCTCGATATGGTCCTTCAGTCTCATCCCATCTAAATAAATTGCGGCCGAGGAGGGTGTGACCTTAGCAGGCCGGTGGTTGGTTTTCCGGTGCGAGATAGGGGAGGAAGCAGTCTCCGGTTCTGGAACCTGTAGAGAATTCTGGAGGTGAGCTGCCAGCTTGGAATGCCAGCACGAAGATTTAATCGTTCCAAAGTGAATAGCCTCAGCCTCCATGGCAGCATTAACCAATGCAGTTGAGTCAGACTCCGCGTGGAGCAAGTCCATCACATCAACTGGAGGGAAACTACCACACCAGAGGAAGGCTGGCTGAGGAGTAAATGACTCAGCAGGGAGAAGGACAAATATTTCAAAAAGTTAGATATTCAATCCTCCTTGGGCTTCAACCGACATGCCGAGAGAAGGATAAAAAAACAGATCGTCCAAAACGAGGGGATAAAAAGTCTCACAACAAATCCAGGAGAATAAAGATGATATTGAGGATATGACAAATAGGCCAAAAATAGTCAATATGGAGGATTAGCAGGCGGTACAATAGTGTACGAAAGGAGCCAGAGACATAAATCCCAATTAAGGAAAAAATCCGGTCATTGCCGAGAGTAGGAAGGAATGACGAGGGAGGATTTATGACATGAATGACATGAATGGGAGTTACCCCAAAATGTATAGCCGGAAAAAGGTTGAAAAATCCAGTTCAGTAACGTAATGTAAAAAGGACGACAATCGAGGATATGAAGCGAACCTACAAGGTCCCCCCTAGGCAAATGAAGCAGCAACAGTAGACCTAAAAAATGCACCTCCAAGGTCCAAGGTTAAAACGACACTCAGAACAAGGCTTAGAAATAGAAATATAATTCCATAGATAGTTCATAGGAGTGCAAGTCCATTTAGAAAATAAAGACCATCTCATGGAGGATAATAGAACTCTGTAACTACAAAAAATCATAGAGAGTCATTCAAAAACCATATTATTATCGCCAGAGCTATAGAATGTATATGATCTCACTTTCCTTTATGTGGGGAAAACCGCAAAAACAATGAAAACGTTCAAAAAACTTCCAGTGAGAACCGAAAAAACTGTGATTAAACATCTACTTACCTACCATCCATCTGAAACATATTCTAGGAGTTTGAAACAGGAAAAATAAACTGACCTTTACTGAGCTGAAGTCGAGGGAAGTGGGCCGCGGAAGAGCCAGCGAAAGCCAAACCAGTATGCTTTGTAAACATATGAGAAAGTGCTAGATAGGAGAACATAATAAAAAAGGTTCCAATATAGAGCAAAAACCTTGTCACATGGTACACGTTGAAAATGCTGGGCAGAGGGAAATGTCTCAGTCAAATAAAAACATGCTATATGAGAAAACGCAAGTGGGATGAGTGAGTTACAGGTCCGCCATGCATGGAGCCACGTTCATAGCAGAAGAAATGTGGCCAAGAGACAAGTATGGAAGCCTATATATAATATATATAATCGACTCACACTTGTTATAGGATAAAGCGTCATGTAGGCTTGGCACCTGGCATTATGATGGGGGAGAACATCACTGGTTGGTCGCCAAACCTCTCGCGTTAAATTAAAATTTTATTTTTTAAAAATATTTATATTTTAGAATTTCAACTAATTTGTCTTCTTTAGTATTTCATCTTTTGTCCATGAATCCCACTGGATAATCATAGTTTTTGGAGTGGCCAAACATCTATGTGAATGTTTTTATATGACATCCCCCATCATATTTTATGATTAGAGTGAAGAGCTTTCCAATGACAACGATCAGGATTGGCCAATATGATAGAATGGGATTCCATAAATGGGTTGATTCTCTTAGTTCCAAACTCATATCTAGATGTAAACCATCAACATACACTTCCCTTCACACAGTTGAGTGAGTTGCAATGTCAAATACACTTACCTCAAAAATTTGTTGAAGTGAAGCTCCTCGAAAGTTCCAATGTACCCATTGAAGTTCCTTGCAGTTTTGGAGAGTTCCCACTAGCTCCCAAGCTCCTAGGAGTGGGGGAGCTTGGGGTAGGTGCTCTAGAATTCCTCTCTGCAGTACCACTCTAACTATGGTAAATACCCTCCTAGAGCCAAAAGATATTTGAACCTATCTACCTTTGTCTCATCATAAATTAAGATGGATGTAGGCTACTTCTTACTCATTTAAGTACACTATAAACCTCTACCTCAAAGAGTGGGGTATCTTGACAAGGTCAAGTTTACGTAATTATTTTATCTTGATGTTAATTTTATTTTAATGTGGTGTTAATTTTATTGATATTCTAGTTTGACTCAAACTCTTTAAAGTAGAGTTATTTTTATCTAAATGTTTATTTTAGTTTGACCAAGTAAAAATATTTAAATTTCATTACATTACTTTAAGACATCTTTACCATGCTCCCTTGAGATCACCTATAATCACAATTATGGGAAAAGAATGGTAGGAATAAAGACAATATAAACCACCATTGTAATACCATAAGCTATAGTGGAACCATGTGCTCATGTGATACATTATTTTATAACTATCTCAAAAAAAAAATAATGCCAATGTCTAATTATTGAAATGAAACTTATTGGAGTTTTATAACTAATTATTTTCTCAAGGAGCCACCAATATTTTTTTTTATAACTAATTCATTACTCAAGGGCAATAACGGCCATCCTAGAGATAGTAAAAGAGTCACCAACTAACTGAAAATTTTAAGATACTAGCATATATCTATCTTTACTCTAGATCTACCAAGAACAAAGAGGGAACAAATCTTTTTGCACTCTATGCTAGATGTCAATATTTGATCCTTCTAGCCCCTTAGTAGATCTAGAGTAAATATTGATCTATGCTAGTTTCATCTCTCACTTTAAATAGGCTACCTTGGCGCCCAATACCATGGGTGAATACCATTTGTTCTAATTACCATCCTTAATTACCATGAATCAATACCATGTGCCATATTTATTTTTATTAATATTAATATTATCTTTAATATTTCCTTTTGCATGGTATTGATAATAATTTGGCCCATACACTTCACCTAAATAAAACCTTTTTGAGTGTTCCTAAATATAAAGTGAGTTATGGATTAAACATAAAACAATGTTTGATTTATATTATTTTTATTTGTATTAATTTACCATCCATATTTTATAAATATGGTATTTGAACCATGGTATTAAAATGCTATTTGGCACATAGGCTTCACCTAAATAAAACGTCCTTTTTGAGAATTCTTAAATATAAATAAGTTTATGGAGTAAATATAAAAATAAACTTTATTTATTTACCATACATGAGTAAGTATAAAAAGAAGTTTTACCTTAATTTATTTTTAAATTTATTTAATTACCATACCTATTTTTGAGTGTTCATAAGCATCTTAATATTTTATATTTATATTGTGTTTATACATAATAATAGTCAAGATTGATTTGTAAATAGGGCTCATATTAAATTTAAAATGTTAAATGTTAAATGTTAAAGTTTAAATTTACTTTTAGGTTTACATTTACATTTATATTTAGATTTACATGTTTACGTGAAAACTAAAGTGTCTCTAGGAGCAACAAGAAGTGTCAAACTTTAATTTTTTAAACCAAGTCTTATGGCTAAGCTATAAGGTGAGAGCTAGTCAAAGACTCAAATACCCCCATTAACTAACTTCATTAAGGCAGGAAACAAGGTTGAAATGTGTATTTTCTAAAAATTTCTAGAAGTCATATGCATGAGGGAGGATAGTAAAATCCACCCATTGTTGAATAATTTGATGATAATGTAATGTAAAATGAAAAATAGTAAAGTTTTAAAGATATATATATATATATATATATAACAAAAACAAACTTGTTTACTTTAATAATATTAATATTAAAGTATGAGCGAGAATAATAATATTAACTTTGATTGTTCATTATTTTAATAAATAATAATAATAAAATTATTATTAAGGAAAATATGTCCTATTTCTTTACACTAGCAATAGTATATCATATTCTAGTATGGATCTTTATCCATATGACAAATAAAGAGGGGGAACATATGTCATATTAAAAGTTTTGTTATTGATACAACAATGGGGGTATATGAAAGTTATTATTGTGAATTCATTTAAAATTATGATGAATAAAATGTTTGATGACACAACTAGAAAGAACAATGGGTTGGTTCATGTTTTGTTTAGAATTAGACCAT
>APFE031596373.1:6826-54778 GCA_000404065.3 Pinus taeda | reverse complement strand
GCCTCTATATAGGCCTCATACATACAATACCATGCATCATTACCATGGTTTCCTCATACCATCAACTAATACCATGGGCCCCTTTCATTATTATTAACTACTTGTGGTACCTTACATGACATGGCTTAACCACCTTATTTATTACTATGGCCCATCCCATTATTACATTATTACCTTGGGTACCTCCCTCGGTACCCCATATTACCCCCCCTAGGTATATAACATTCCCCCCCCCTTAGCATGTTTCGTCCCCGAAACATGGGAAGAACACAAATAATAAGATCTACTCAAAAGAGTAGTCCACTGATACCATGCACATGCATCTAGCCATCCAAGAGAAAGGTGAACCCTCGATCTCGCTGGTGCCTCGCTCGCTTGAGATGGAAGTTGACCGTGGCTACTCTTCTGTGTTGATGTGTAGTAGGTGGATCGTATCTCCTTTGTATTCGCCATGTGACTACTTGGTTTCCATCTTGATGGTTATCTTGCGGGGTGATGTGGGTGATGATATGTTGATGTTTTAACCCACGATGGCTTTTTCTTGACTTCACCCTGCTGTGGCGCCTGTTGTGGTGTCTTCTTTTTTAATATGACTTCAACCACTGAGCCCTCCTCTGATGTATCATCACCTGTAGTCTTTTCTTCTGCAGCCTCTGTTTGTGTTTGGTTGTCGATCATCAAAGGCTCATCATCTCATATGTCAGTCCCTTGAAAATCTTCTGCTTCAGCCTCCATGTGCTCTACCTGTTTATGGATGGAAATATCCTGTAATGTAATTTTCTTCTTTTTATACGATAGCTTCAAGAATTTCTTCTGTACATTAATATTGATAGTACCTACGGATTCCATCCAAGGATATCCCAAAACAACATCCATAGTATCCATCTCTGAAGCATAAAAATCACCATGCAACACATATTTATCCATAGAAATCTTCAAATCCTTGTACACTTGAACATCCTCATTATCAACCTGTGTATGTTCAATTTGTTTTTCTGGGACTTGCAATTTTTTTGCCAAATTAACACTGATAAAATTATGCTTGCAACTAGGATTTATAAACACAACAATCTTCACCTTCTAAATCAACCCATGAACCTCCAATAAGGATATACCAGTAGGAAATAGACCCACATGTTTCTCCTTATCTTGTTTTCTGGCATGAGATCATCTGTCTAAAAGTAGTTTTTCAAATTCTTCATCTGAAAGTTTGGTCAACTGCTTGTGGTCAAGTGAATTCCGCCACCATTTGGCAGCTTCATCTTTTAAATTAAACCACACTGTATCCCTCCAATGTGTCCCAAATATACTCTTTTTTTCCTTTATGAGTTCTTCAATAGTCATACCATTATCATTCCCTGTAAAAAATGTCTTGCTAGAATCCATGAATAGTTTGGAAAAAAATTCACTTATTTGGCGAAAATTTGAAAATGTCACAGTTTCGTCAATATTGCTCAGAATCTCTACTACAGCCTGTTTTTGGAAATGGAACAACCATTCTGCATCTTCCCATGTGATAGAAATCCTGATTCCGATATTGGAATTTCAGATCTGCGCTGCTACTCTCCCGCTGTCACCCAAAATTTCTGAAAAAAGAGCTGATTTTAAATCAGCGATATCTCCCTCATCCGGACTCCGATTCAACTGATTTTTTTTTTTGAATTTGGGAATTTTTCCACAAAGAATCCAGATCTACAATTAGATTTTGCAGATCTTGCACCAGGACATCCAGATCTGCGCCGCAAACTCGCTTCCCTGAAAAATTATCTGCAACCCCACTGATTTTTAAATCAGCGATATCTCCTTCATCCGGACTCCGATTCGACCGATTGTTTTTTTGAAATCGGGTATTCTTTCACATAGAATCTAGATCTCTAATTAGATTTTGCAGATCTTGCACCAAAATGTACAGATATGATCTGCAAACTCGCCGCCCTTGAATTCCTGCAAAAAGTAAAAAAAATTCTCCACTTTTGTGCCCAAGAAAGTGCTCTGATACCACTTGTTGTAGATCTAAACCGGAAATATTATGATAATAGAAATAACCCAAGAATAACAAGATATAAATAGATAGTAATTCTTCTTTATTGATCAAACCCTTAAGGTAGAGCAACACCATACATTCACTCCTTAAGGAAGGAGAATACTCCACAAGCCATATGCTTGTGCATACAAGAATACTTCTCTTCCTATCTCTCCATGTGGAGTCTCTAGCCTCTATATAGGCCTCATACATACAATAACATGTATCATTACCATGGTTTCCTCATACCATCAACTAATACCATGGGCCCCTTACATTATTATTATCTACTTGTGGTCCCTTACATGACATGAGTTAACCACCTTATTTATTACTATGACCCATCCCATTATTACATTATTACCTTGGGTACCTCCCTCGGTACCCCATATTACCCCCCTAGGTATATAACAGACCATCAAATTAAGTTTTGAATGAGTGAAATGGTTACATGTAGTGAGTGTGAGCAACTAGTATGGGATGCACAAACTAATCCTTATACCGATGAAAAACGGAGGAAATTAATTGATAATGGACATGAGCATTATCAAGCTATTTCATAAACTTGTGATTTTGTTCAAATAGGAACTCTACCTCCGTTAAATGACTACATTGGTTATTTTCTGGTATATTTGTAAACATTAATACATTAATCCTTCTATTAATAACAAATAATGATGAAATGGTGTAGATCTAATCACAATGTTATCTCCTTTATATCAATGGGCTCACTTTTCACTTGTAATTTTCTTAGATATATAATTTAATGTTTATGATTTCACTTTTATTATAGTTACCACTAATAAATGTTAATGAGAAGTTATAACTAGATGCACACAAATTTGAATTTCGTTGTTATGTCCACTTGCAAGCACCTACAATCTTAACTTGATATATGACCAAGCTAAGTATGCAATATTATTCATATTTCGAACAAGCTCATAACCAAAGTTGTATTCCTAATTTAATGACATCACCAAATACTTTTAAATAAGATAATATACTCTCAACTCCCCAATGGTTGTGACAAATTGTTCCACTTCAATGAGTTCACAGAAACTCAAACTTTTTCATGCGAACTCAATGCATTAAACATCACACAATATAATATTAGTCATACACAACACCTTCAAAAAATTTGTTTTCCCATTAACAAGGAAAAGTTGTACATGTGTAACCTCACAATCATATTGTTGTGCTCAACCCGCCAACATTTAAGGAATCTCCCAAATATGAAGTCCCAAATAGACCTCACATCATTTGGAGTAGGAGTCCAAGGAGTGGGTGGTGATAAGTATGATAACTTTGGTAAGATAAAGTGTGTGACTCTAAAGAGAGTCAAGTGTGATGCATGAAGGTTCCAATACATGAAGGGAAAGAGGAAGTGCACAGTTGGAAGCATGTAATAATATGTACCTTGAAAGGAACACCTGAGTAGAATGGCATCAGAAGCTAAGATGCAAAAAATTCCACAACTTAAGTGATGAATTAATAAAAAAACATGCATTCAACATGATTGATACAAATTAAAATGAAATAGTTCATAAGAATATGCTTAAGTTAAATAGCATACATTTCCAATACAACAAGAATAGTCCTACTATATTAACAATATATGCATGAAAGTGGGATGGCTTTCATTTTATTATTATAAGTGAAATGTCCATTCATACATACACCATTTACAACCACTAGCCCCAATAGTCGAACATTATAGTCAAGAAAATTTTCTCCTTAAAAGAGGTATACCTTCTTGACACTAGAGAGAAGCCAGCGCTCTTGAGAATAATTCCAAGATCTTCCTAATCCTAACCCTAGATAAAGGCTTGGTTCCCAAAAGAGTTCTACATGAGTTACGAGGTTCTATTTATAACAAGAGGGGGTGACTCTTCAACTACCCTTTGTGACCTTTTGACTACCCTTATGAGCCTTCGACACCTTTACAAAGTGACTCATTAGATTACATAATGACTATTCATATTTCCATATTGACACTTCGAATTTCAATTACAACATAATCACAAATAATACTACATTTTACACTTGTACCCATATATGAAAAAAATAGGATAGAGGCAAAGACACCCTAACAAGATATAACATTATGATGCTTGAGTTTGGGTGAAGTCTAGCTCAACAACCTCCACTTGTTACTTCTTGGTCCCATATTTGTGCCAAGCATGATAATGTGTGAGGATGTCACCAATTTGTGTGATTGTATGTTATATAGGAAAGTGAATTACTCATCATCTCAGAGGAGAAAGAAACATTGATTCAAGAAAATATCTAAGTTACAAGCCTATTTTCCATTGTAATGCACCCCAAAAATAGACAAAGAGGATTATAATGCTTTCCAACTCTAAGACAAAAGCATTAGTCCGTAGGTTAACACTTTATTTTGTCTAAAGGGCAGTGTTACTATATATTTATGAGATTCCCGAGGTTGATGCACGAATTGGCTCACTCACACTCCACATTTCACTCAAATGTCAACTTTGAAAGAAGGAAACATGAAAGACTTGGCAAGGATGAGCCTCTCTCCATCTATAAATTGGAGGCTCGGTCACTGTAATGGAGGTCGAATGGTTTCAAAATTTTGCAAGAGCTTTAATATTGTTATGCTACTAAGAAGTTGAGAAAGAGAGAATGTAGATGTATTCATTTACATGTTCATTCAATTCTTTGATCAATAAGTAGCTTAGATGCATGCTAGTTTATAGTATGTTCGATATTGATGTTTTGATTATCTAGGTCTATATTTTGTAGCGATTTCAGTTTTGCTTGTCTATGTGTAGGTTCTCATCTAGGATTTGGCGAATAGGTCGTCCACTTTTCCACATTGAGCTCTCTAGTAGGGCTGCACAAAAGACTAATGTAATCCTTCTCCTTTCACTTTGTCAATCATGGATTAATATTAATATATGAGTGTTTCTTTGTGATAGTTGTAGCTAATATTAAACAGTCTTCCCTGTTTTCACTCAAGAATCATGAGGGTATTTCATCCACAACCACCCATGCATTAATCGCTACAGTAGAATTGGTGAATGCATTGGTGACTAATAACTAGTTCTCGATTTTTATCTTTTAGTTCTTGGATCTCTCCTTCTTTGTAGGCCTTCCTCTTCTTATTGGTTCCAATTTTAACCATTAACAATGCTTCCCAACCTCCTCTATTATGCATAGCATTTGGTGAGACCCTCATTGGCTCTTTTTATAGCCTATGCCTATGTAATGTACCCTAGTTATGTTGTCGAGTGAGTTATAACGCACCTCGAGCTCTTGGAGAGAGCCCTAGTCTCGTTATTAATGTTGCTCCCTCTTTTGAGAAGCGGTAGTCAACCATTATCTTGATATCCACATTGTTGTGTGGATTCCTAGGTTGAAAGGTTCCTTGTAGTCTATTATAGGGATATGCAACTATGCACTATGTTTGGTTTCCTGCTTCTATGATCATTTTCCTTTTTATAAAAATAGCTTAAGTGCATTTATTTTTCACGATAAAGAAAATGAAAAAATTCGTTTAAACTTAATGTTTTGGATCATTTGATTCTATGCATATTAGATGAGTTCTTAAAGAGAATTGTATGTTTTCTCTTTGTGTGTGTGTTTATTGCAGTTGGATTTATGTTACTAAAATGATGTATAGATAACCTCTCCTTACAAGATCTCTATTTCATCCAATGAAAATTTGAAAGAATTTTTCTTGCATGGTTTGTGTGAGAATAAAGTTTAACTTCATACATCAATACCCCTCTAAACATTTTAATAAAACTTCACATAAAATCAGCGCTTAGTAAAGGTAATTAGCAACTTTTTTTGAGAACACCTAAACATTAATCTAGCCTATGATCTTGAGCTACGAAATGGTGAATAAAATAATAAAGATATCAAAACTGAAACTCATGTCATTAATGAGTGTAAAATCCTATTGCACTCATATAATCCGTGACCGCTCCCCTTAGAAAGGAGTTAAATTCCAGACAACATTGTAGTGTCAGATAAGATATCCTTCCCTTGATTGCTTTTCCATTGGGTATTTTTTTTACTAGGGATCCACTCAAGGATATCAAAGCTAAGTGAGGGACTCAGTATCCTTCCCACACAATGTAGTATCTATGACCATGTTCCCCCCAGTGGTGTCTATGATTTGGGGTAACTCCAGTGGCTAATATTTTTAGCAATGAAGATAGGGTGACTGAGGCGGGTTGGTCTAGTAGCTAATCAGATGAACCTACTCTGTCTTTGATTTTTGCACGGTTTCTTGTTTTCACAAGAGTATTTGGCCCCTTAATCTGAGCTTCGAGTGAAAGTGAGGGACTGAGTATCCTTCCCACACAAATTAGTATCTATGACCATGTTCCGCCCAGTGGTGTTTATGATTTGAGGTAAATCCAATGGCTAATATTTTAGGGATGAGCATAAGGTGACTCAGGCAGCTTGGTCTAGTAGCTAAACAAATGAACCTACTTCGTCTTTGATTTTTGCGAGGTTTCTTATTTTCACAAGAGTACTTAGCCCCTTAATGTGAGCTTCGAGTGAAGCTCACGAGTAACGTTAACTGTACATTTGGCCAACTCTCTCTTTTAGCCATTGTGATAATGGGTTTCATCTCCAACAAATGGTGGTTATGAGACAAATCGTATCACCTAAATTCTTTCTCATTGAATTTTAGTGTATATTTTTTATCTTTAGGTGCTATTTTGTAAAATATATCAGTCACCATGGCTACATATGTCCCTTCATGTCAATCTAGGTGATAACAAGGACTTCCTTCACTCGTCGTGGAGGATTAGTCGCACCTTTGTGATCCAAATTTACCCTTTTCTTGAAATCACTATCCAGTGTCTAACATTGAATCACATAACACTTCCCACAAAACCATACTACATGAGGACCTTTTTATTGAAGGAGTTGTAACTCCTTACAATCATCCCCTGACCGATTCTCCTCAACGAGCATTGATTTAGGTAGCACATGTAGGTATCATGTCTTCATGAATACCCACATCCAATATTTCACTCACAATTAATGATTCATGGGGTTTTGTGTACAACATTGGTCCACTATCACTTCCATAACTATAGTCAGTAATGCATAGCTCACTCATTACGATGCTATGTAGACTATTCATTGTTCAACCAACCTAGTTACACAGGCTATGAGTGGAATCTAGTAGATCCTAGTTTTTCCAACTTTTGTGTCTATCCTTGGACCTCTAACTATCACTCCTAGTAGTGCAGTTAGCATGGTTACCTTCAATAACCGTTTTGGCTCGAACCCTTAGTTAAGTTCAAACCCTAAGTCTGAAATGTGAAGAGGTAATATTCCCAACATGCATATACCAATTTGGCGAATTACTATCCCTGTCCACCTATAGGACAACTTATATCATTAATGATTGACTTAACTTTTCCGAGTGGACACTATTATAGTGTCATTCATGTTCCTACGACAAACTATATGGCTAACAATATCGCTTAACCCAATCCTACTTCGTCCATTTGGTCACCCCGTCCTCAACCTCAATTGAGTGAAGGGGGCAGTTTTGGTCCTCACGGCAATGGGCCTTTCACCCCCAACCTAATATCCCTGATGGAATGCCACCTTATATGACTATTCCACCACAAAAAGGAGGCTATTATTCAATGAATCCTATATATCATGTTGGAAACAACTTTATGGGAGGACCCGAGGGTCCTTCAAGTCATTCTTCATCAGCTTGGTCAGGCTCATGGGTTCCTAAACATTTTCTTTTTCTCGCAATGCTTGACATCTCCAATCTGTATAAACAGAGTAATTACCCCCTCTATCATAATTTTCATTGGGCCCCAATCCCACTGAACGCACCTACCAATATCCTAACGTTTGAAGGATAGCAAGAGACTCTCCCAACTACACATGTCACCATATAGCATCTATTGTGTATATCAAACTCCATGGTGGATGATAGTATCTCACTCAGAATCTTCCCTTGCACCCTTAGTGGAAATGGTGCCAAGTGGTACATTGAGTTACCATGTGCATTAGTCACTACGTTTGGTACCCTTGCAATGGAATTTCTAAAGGAATTCCATATTCCTATCCCCTACAAAACCAGAACAAAACTCCTTGCTACCTTATGCCAAGACACCTCCACCCACATCCACGATCACGTCCATGAATGGAGACATATGCAGAGGCTTGTCAAAGCTCCCATTCTAGATTACGTGTTAGTAGATTATTTTTGGAAGTCACTTCTTCTTAAAATTCCCAAAGACATCTCCTTAGGTGGTTGTGAAATACCAATCCATTCATTGTGCCCAACATTTTCATTTGACCTGAACTCAGTTTGGCATCATATATGATGTAATCGTCCATTCCCCTCGAACTTCCAATGCTCCTACTACTTAGCAACCTGTTGCGCACCCTGATGATATCGTCAGTGCTTAAAAACTCAGCAGGCACATTTCCAAGTTTTGTAATGATACCGCTCCTCCTAGCCAATCAGCTTCTCTTTCAACTGCTATGATAAACTGTGTGATGTCTACAAAAAAAACCCAACAGAAATAAATAGAAGAACAAGAAAAATACCTCTCCTTCTAAAGAGAAACTCATTATGTAGCATAACCCCAAACATAAAGTTGTTGCCAAATATGATAGTGGGAGGAAAAAACTATCAACTTCCCTTGCAAAATCTATGTAGAGCACCACATGAAACATAAATGCCCTTGTCATCAAGAATTCATGGATCTTCTTTCTCAGAAGGACATTGGTCGAACCCTAGCAGTCCTAAACATCCCTTTCCCCATGTAGCAACAAGAACATATTATTTCTAATCCACGGAAACCCTCGCATGGTTGAAACGACATTTCACATCATACTTTCCTTGGAGAAGTATTGTCAACCATTTACAGCTTTGAAACAATTAATCTTCAAATGCAACCGAAACTTAATGAACTCTAGTTGTTAACACTCTTGATGTTTCCTTGAGTTTAAATCAATGGCTGCTCGATGATATTCATATCGAAATTCTTATCACTGACCTTGTGACCCCCGCAAAGGGGCACTTTTTCACATGACACACAATACCTCTGCAAATGCTTCCTGTAAGTACAATATTGTAGAATATTTGGCACAAGCACCATCAACCATGTCTTCACTAAGATTATTGCAAACATCTCCACCACAACAGAAAGCTTATCTTTCATCCATTGATGGAATTGACCCTCACGATTCTATGTTAGAATTTTTTTAAGTGTAGAAAATTAAACCTCTCCTTTCCCACTAACTTTCATTTCCTCTGTTGGTTATTCCAAAACACAGAGCTATGCATAGAATGATCATTAATGAAGATGCTTTGACCTGCATCATGTCAAATTCATGTTAGCTTGCCTTGGCTTCTCCAACACTCACACCATTGTCAAATTCCCTTAAATCATTATATGTCCACATGTTCATCCTAAAAGGATACATACCAAGCTACCCCATCACTCTGAGTGGGAAAATGGTAATGGTGGACATTAAAGACGTAGATCACTAGCTCAACTATAACCTTATTTTGGGCCCGAGTTGGACCTATGAAATGACTTCCATTATTTCTTCAGTCTTCTGACTCATCCTCTTCTCATTGGATGGGAAAATAGTCATAATGGACAAACTCTCCTTTGTACCCAAGATTACTCCTTCTTGCATAGCGACATTGTACCCTTAGTGGGTGGCATACCTAACTAATCCTCCGTGTTGGGTTTCTTTACTCTTTCGCTATCAAAGATTATAGAGATGGCTTCTATGGTCTTCACCACTCCTAATTACCCTACTAATCCTTTGATCCTCTTGACCCCTTCATACCTCAAATCTTATGGAGAACAAATTCCACTTTCAAGAGTGCAATTGGCTTATCAAGTCATTTAATCTACATCTGATTCTTGTGTTGACTTGGTTATCACCAATGGTAGGACTCCTTCTCACATCACAACTCCTTCTAATGATCTCCTTGACGAAGTACTACATATGGATGAATTTATTCGAGAGATCATGTGCTTAGAAGTGTGACCTTGGGAAACCTCTCACCATCAAGCTTAAATATCTGATTCAGACATGAAATCTATAAAAAACCTCCCTTTTGAACCACCTAAGATTGTTCCCTCAATTTATATGACTGTCCAAACTATGAATTCAGAAGGTAACTTGAGAAATCTTTCAAAGACCATGCTCATCAATATCTGAGTTAAAACATGGTTGGTGGAAAATACTTAGGTTGGAGCTACATACAATCCTGAGGAAATTGTAAGCTTCACCTCCCTTTTCAAAGAATGCCACGATGTACTCACTTAGTATTATGCCTGAATTACCAGCATATATCATTCTATTGTCGAGCATGAGATCAAGGTCTATGAAATTGCTAGTCTTATGTCACAAAGGCTTCGATCACTCAGCCCCTACAAAATTGTGGCACTGAGGACTAAGGTGGAAAAATCGTTATGTGTTGTTTTTACTTACCATATTTCCTTGATGGAATGGGTTTCTAATCTTGTTTTTGTAGAAAAAAAGAAGGTACCATCCGTGTTTGTGTCGACTACCACAATTTTAATGTCATGTGTCTAAAAGAAAATTATTTGACTTCTTTCATTTAGAAAATGATCGACAATTGTAATAGTTATAAGTCCTTATCCTTCACTTATGGCTTCTCAGACTATAACCAGATGTCTATAAAAAATATGGACTAGCGCAAAACCACCTTCATTTTTCTTTGGGGCATATTTTCATATCAAAAGGTTACTTGGATAATATTTTGGCTCATTCCAAGAAACAAGCCCAACATCTAGCTCATCTTCGAGCAATATTTCTTAGGTGTAGGTTCTATAACATCAATTTGAATCTACATAAATGCATATTATTTGTCGAGTTAGGACACGTGCTTGATTTCATTATCTCAAAACATAGGATAAGCATTGATCTTGATATGGTAAACGTGATTACTCAATTTCCCACACCATAATCAAATTTACACCTAGAAAGTTTGCAAGGAAATGGAAACATCTTATGTAATTTGATTATGAATTCCATAGAATTAATGAAAGGCTTTATGTGGCTACTAAATAAAGGAGTACCATACTTGTGGGATGATCAAGTGCAATGATCATTTAATGCCTTGACTTTATCCCGTGGCTTTATTTTATAACTCGAAGAGCATCCATCCCCCATTTATATTTTTTTGTTCCGAACTCATGATGATCACAGTGGGAATGTGATGTATTATCCCTCGAAAATACTCGTTGGGTGTGGACTTCGATATTCACATGTCGAGACGCTATCCTTGGAAGATTTTTTCATATCAATTGCTTCTCACATTACATAATGTTGTGATAGACTATTGTCATTACCCTGGAGAATCCCATGAGACACATTTTGTCTTGTCAAGTCATTGGAGGAAAATATTCCAAACAGGTTGTGATCCTCCAACAATTTGATCTTGTTTTCACCACTACCAAGGCTAGAAACTCCCTAGTCTTGATTGAATTATTGTCAGACCTTCCCAAAGTCGACCGAGATGACACTGTTATCACCAAAATTGATCATGTAGCCATAACCTACTAGATGGACCAAAGTACACCATGTAGGGCCAATATTACCATAGTAAAATTTCCTTCACTATAATAAATTACTTAATAAACCACATTTGTTAAGTTATTTCTTGTTAAACCCGTCAAGAATAATTTAAAAAATCATTATTTATTTAGTTATCTTATAGGGATAATTAATTAAACCATTGTTTAACTAATATTCCATGTCATATTTGACCCAATCATGAGAAATAATTAGATAAATCATTATTTTTCTTATTTTTCTCTATGAGTAACCAATTAATCATTATCTAGTTATTATTCCTTGTCTAGTTTGACTAAGTCCTCTAGCAATACTTAAAAAAATAATTATTTGTTTATTATTCCTTAACCACATTCCTTGAGATGATAAATGAATAATTTATTTATTATTTCAAAATTAAAGTATTTAACAAATTTAAATTCTTTTTCCATCCGACCAAATATAATAAAATATTCCAAATGGTTAATTCTAGATTCTTTTTAATAATGTTTTATTTTTTTCCATTATTTGAGAACAACATAATATTTTTTAATAAACTCGAAGGTTTTACATACATTCTTCACTTTTGATCAGTTTCATTGTTGCACTCACTGTTGTTGCTTTGGTTATTATCATTGTCGCTCACCATTTGATTTTTTCTTTTGAGTTCCCATTGAGTTGAAACATTATGTTTGCTTGGTTGACACATTATAGAGAAGAGAGAGACTATAGAAAGCTCAAGGCATTGAGGATAGCCAAGAACCCATCTCACAGAGCGAGGGAAAATTTTACGGGGTAATATTCGGAAGTGGGCTAATTTTCCATTTTTTTTCCAAAAAGAGATTCGCCAATTTCATTTTTTTTCTAAAAATAATACACCATAATTTTACATTATCAAATTATATTTCCTTAGAAAATTCCAAAATGTTACAAAAATACATAAAATCATTATAAATTTGAATATTTTTACAAAAGTATCTTCAAACATTTTATACTTTGCATGTTAATGACTATTAAGATTCACCAAGATATGTAAAGTTTAAAATAAATTTGTATCCTTAAAATTTTCCCTCCACACACGGGACTGGTAGCATTATTTGTTCCCTTCACAAGTGTCATCTAATTAAACATATTCTTTATATCTCATTCCCCTTGGATTACTTGAGTTATTTCTTCTCATTTTTTAATTCAATTTTGTTGTGTAACTATCTTTTTCTAATAGATCAGGACTTTGGTAGGTTTTACTTCTATCATTTGTTGTAGATCAACACCATTTTATAGCCATATTTACCGTTAAGGATGTTTTTCATCCACAACGTAAAGTGGTTTCCTTTTGTACGCTATCGATAATAATAACATATAACAGAGGTAGCCCATGATCCTCTATTAGATGAATATGTCTATCTAGTTGAATCTAATGATCCTTGGTATGGATACATTCGTTTCTACCTCATAACACAATGTTTCCGCCAAGATCTATCAACACCTGACCGTCACTTCATTCGCCACTAAGCGAGGCACTACATGGTGTTGAAAAATACTTTATATCATGGTGACATTATCTGAGTTCTTCGATGTTTTCTTTGGTAGACTGAGAAAGGAAACATTCTAAATGAATGCCATGTTGCGGCACATGGTGGTCATCTTTCTGACATGGCTACCACCTGGAAAAACATTCATGGAGGATACTAGTAGCCAACCTTTTTTAAAGATTGTATTAACATATTCCAACATTGTCATCCATGTCAAATTTTTACCAATAGAATGTGCACACCCCGTGTGCCTCTTCACACAATTATCTATGTTGGCCCCTTTATTAGATGGGTCATCAACTTCGTTACTTGTAATGCCACTTCCTTTGATGGACACAATTTCATTATTACTACTGTGGACTACTTTACAAAATGGGAATAAGACATTTCCATTTTTCAATTAAGTGATCTCTCATTCCAGCATACCCCGCATGATCGTTATGGACCACACGATAGTTAAACACCATGGAAACCACTTTCAAACCCATATGATGTCTGACTCAACATAGTTGCTGATTTTTCAGCAAGAGAATTCTTCCTCCTACTACCCACAAGAAATGGTCAAGTGGAATCTGTTGGCATTATGACATAGGTTTGGCACTATGACACAGGTGTTGTCCTTGATGGCAACTCACTTAGATGATAGATCACATTTCAGGCTCTCAGAATGAAGGAGAAAGAGGTACACGCAAGTTTCCCTTGACCAAGCAATTTATACACTCGAGTTAGTAGTCCAGAAGGCGCATATGCATATACACACACTTTCATGCAGGGACAAGTGTGTACATGTTGGAAAAATTGGTTTTGGTCTATGGTACTTGGCCCTAGGTATTTTGACCGATGGTATTGATCCAAGGTATCTTGACCGAAGTGTTGACCCTAGGTATTTGGTCCAAGGTATTGCTTCCAAGTGGTTTTGGACCGTGGTATTGAGTAAGGTCTAAGACTATAAAAGGAGGAGGAGATCAGTAGGCAAAGTCACTGAAGTATTGAATATCTTATGTAGAGAAAGATCTAGAATACTCTTCATTGGGGTTATGGTGCATAGTGGGATCTGAATCAAGGAGGAACCTAAGTGCTTGAATAAGGATAGATTCTATTGATGTGTCAAGATCTTAAGGCTTGAAGAGAAGTATGTTTGTGTGATTTTGATATTTTATATTTGGCGCATGTCTAGATCTCTAAATCTGATGATCTAGGTATAACTAATTTCTAAATAGTTAAAAAGGGTAAATCATTTTTTACAGATCTGTATGTAGGTTTAGTATAGAAAAGGCATGTATACACGCAAGTTTGGTAATTCAAAACAACATATATGCAGGTTTCCCTTCATATAGCAGCGTATGCATGTAGGCTCTACATATTGAAGTAGCGTACATCTCATAAAATATGTTTTAGCTACTTTTATTTACTATTGCAGTGTTTTGGGTTCTCGTACTGTTACTGTATTCTAGTTATAGCATTTAGAGAAGTGATTATTTGATTAAATTTTGGTTAGTGAAAGAGAGATTGATTTATGTAGATATATTTTGATGTTTAATTGATGCTATTAATGGATCGAGTCTAAAAATTTATGAAACATGGTCCCTGGAAGAAAAGAGAAGGCTGTAGCCATCTGTAGGTCGGCACCTATGTACTAGTACATCAACTAGTACAAGAGCTAAGGGGGTTGTAGCTCCCTTGTAGGAGAAGCTGGAGAATGAGAGAAGGTTATAGCCTTCTACAGGTAGAAGTCTGTGTATTGGTATAAGACTGCACCAGTATAGAAATATTGTAAAAAGAATTTTCTTATTAAAATAAGATAGAGACGAACTGCAGTAAGTGGTTTTCACCCACATTGCGTTTCCACCTTATATCTTGTGTTCTTGTGTGTGATTGTCTCCTATGTTTTTACTGTACTTGTTACTACTTATATGGTTTTGATACATAGATTAAAGATCAACTCACTATATTATAAGTTTACAAGATATACAGTGGTTGCTCTAAACATAGTTGCGTATATACACAAGTTACATTAACCAAAGTAGCGTATATAATTCTATTTATGGAAATGAAATATTATTAAATTGATAATACTGATTCACAGCGCCCCCACACTCTGAGTATTATTTCCAACACTTGGTATTAGAGAAGGTCCTTCAGAAGAAGATTGATCACTTGAACGAAGATCTATCGTCATGAGAAACTATGAAAGAGAGGCATCCATTAGGCCAGCAATATTTGATGGAAGAAACTTCGTCTATTGGAAGTTAAGAACCACAACCTATCTTCAATCTCTTGGAGTAGAAGTTTGGGATATCATCAGCAACTACTACATATACGGTAGGTAAAAAACATTATGGAACAAATGCAAGGGCCATCAATACTCTATTGGGGAGTCTGTCACAATCAGAATTCGTCAAGATTATGCAACTCAAAACCATTGGACAAGATCATTCTAAGCTATGAAGGAGATGATCAGGTAAAATGTATAAAACTACAATCTCTCAGAATTCAATACGAAACTCTTAGAATGCATAAGAATGAAAGTGTAGCTAATTATTTCTTACGTCTAGATGAGATTGTTAATCACATGAAAAACTTGGGTGAAGAGATAAAATAAGTTACTTTATTTGAAAAGGTTCTACGATCCTTGTCTTCTATGTTTGAATCAAAAGTTTCTACCATAGAAGAGAAGCATGATCTTTAGAGTATTACTATGTCACAGTTTCACCGAATCCTAACTACTTTCAAAATGAGAAAAGCAGGTCCATTAGATATGAGAGAAACCACATTGAAAGCTTCAAGAAAAGGAGAACTCAATTAGTGAGAACATACATCAGAAGGAGAGGAAGAACCATACTTTGTCAAGAACCTTCAACAGTGTTCTCGAAGATTCAGAGGTAAAATACCTTTCAAATGTTTTTCTTGTGGAAGACTAGGTCATTATGCTGCCAAACGTACTAAAAAATTTAAGCTTGATAAAGGTAAGGGATCAGCAAAATGGAATAGAAAACAGTGTAAATAAGAAGAGCAACTATACACATGAAGATAGTGATGGTTTATCAAATAGTGATGGAGATGAAAATAATAATGATTATAGACTTCTCATGGATTTTGAAAATGATGATTTCTTGGATGCTTTAGATGAAGTTGGTCTCTATGAAGAAATTTCTAAACTTAAATCTGTTTAGAAGAAAGGAATATAATTATAGATACTCTGACATTCCAACTTGCTGAAAGGAAAAAAAACAATAAAAAATTAGAATGTGAAATTGTGGGTCTAAGAAAAGGAATTGAGAAAACAAAATCTCTCAATATTAGGTTTTCTAAAGGATTAGAAACTTTAGATGAAATTATCCAAGTGTAGTGTTCTCCTTTGATAAAGAAAGGTCTTGGATATACTAAAGAACCATCTCAAGCATTGAAGCCATCAACCTCCAAAACCTATCTGGATGCAGTAAGGAGAAGTGAACATGTTGACAATCATTAGTAGAGGCTTAAATCATATCAACACGTAAATAGAGCTCAATCTAATTCGAGGATGAAAAGAAGATATAACCAACCTCACGTAAATCATTCTCAATTTGCTTCACCTAAAAATATCATATGGAAAAGTGCATACATGTTGGAAAACATGGTTTTGGTCTGTGATTTTTGGTCCCTAGTATTTTGACCCATGGTATTGATCTGAGGAATGTTGACCAAGGTGTTGACCCCAGGTATTTGGTCCAAAGTATTGATTCTAAGTGGTTTTGGACCATGGTATTGAGTAAGGCCTAAGACTATAAAAGGAGGAGGAGATCATTAGGTAAAGGCATTGAAGTATTAAATATCTTATGTACAACAAGATCTAGAATATTGGTCATTGGGGTTATGGTGCATAGCTAGATCTGAATCAAGAAAGAACCTGAGTGCTTGAAGAAGGATAAGTTCTATTGATGGGTCAAGATCTTAAAGCTTGAAGAGAAGTATCTTTATGTGATTTTGATCTTTTATATTTAGTGCATGTCTTGATCTATAAATCTGATGATTTAGGTACAAATAATGTCTGAGTAGTTGAAAAGGGTAAATTGTCTTTTACAACTCTATACGCAGGTTCAATATAGCAAAGGCACATATACACGTTAGCTCAATAATTCAAAACAACATATACACAGGTTTCCTTTCATATAGCAATGCATGCACGTAGGTTCTACATATTGAAGTGGTGTATGTCTCATAAAATATGTTTTAGCTACTTTTGTTTTTTGTTGGTGTTCCGGGTTCTGGTTGGGTTCTGGTACTGTTATTGTATTCTGGTAACAACATTCAAAGAAGTGATTGTTTGGTTCAGTTTTGGTTAGTTCAAGAGAGATTGATTGATGCAGATATATTTTGATGTTTGATTGATGCTATTGATGGATCTAGTCTGAAAATTTATGAAACATAGTCCCTGGAAGAAAAGAGAAGATTGTAGCCTTCTATAGGTTAGTACCTACGTACTAGTACATCAGCTAGTACAAGAGTTAAGGGGGTTGTAGCTCACTTGCAGGAGAAGCTGGAGAACGATAGAAGGTTGTAGCCTTTTGCAAGTAGAAGCTTGCGTACTGGTATAAGACTGCACCAGTACAGAAATATTGTAAAAAGAAGTTTATTATTAAAAAAATATAGAGACGAAGTGCAACAGGTGGTTTTCACCCAAATTGGGTTTCCACCTTATATCTTGTGTTCCTATGTCTAATTGTCTGCTCTGTTTTTAATGTACCTGTTACTGCTTATACGGTTTTGATACACAGATTAAAGATCCACTCACTAAATTATAAGTTTACAAGGTGTACGTTGGTTACTATAAATATAGTTGCATATATACACAAGTTGCATTAAGGAAATGAAATATTATTAAATTGATAATACTGATTCACCCCCCTTTAAGTATTATTTCCAATAGAATCCATCAAAAACGTCCTAAAAACCATGATGCATCGGTTAGTAGGAAATCATAAAACCTATAGGCATCGCATGTTATATCTTGCTCTTTGGGAATAATGAACGTTAGCCAAAATTCTTACAGGCTATATGCCATTCCAACTCACCAATGGCCGAAAAGAAGTTCTTCCAATTGAGTGAAAAATTTCCTCCCTAAAATTAGTTGTTGAACTCTTGCCCGACACTACTGCTGAAGAAGAGTGCTTTTTGTCACTCAATCAGCTGAATGAGACTTGTTGAGATGTCACAATAGATCTCGAAGCCCATAAGCATTGAGTCAAATCCCAATATGATAAACGTGTTAACCCTCGATATTACCAAGAAGACAACAACAATATTGTCAAGTACATGTCCATTGTCTAACTCGTTAATAGAGTGTCATCTTGAGACATTTCCAATCTAGTGGTCACGTTAGACTCTTAGCTAGTCATTATGTAATTGACTAATCACTATCACATCGGCAATCCAATTCTGTTACGTTAGATTTTAAGGGTGTGTCTTTTGGAATATTATTTTGAGAATATTACTTATGAACACATTCCTAGAGAATGTAATGAATTACGTGATTCATTGCAATTTTTTTTATTATATTGGGATTTGTATCATTCTTTATAGTTATATTTATGAATGTAAAATTTTCATAGTTAAAAATTTACAAATAATCAAAGGAAACACATATACCATTAATCACCAAAAAATATATGTTTATATATAGATTGTGTTGAGTCTTTTAACATCAAAAATCCCAAAACTTGGGTGTTTTAAGTAAAAAAATGGCTCTATTAAGCCTCGTCCTCGCACCCTCTAACTATAACACTACAACATGAAATGTCAATGGCGAGGGTCAAAAAATGTCACCATAATTTCAATGGTGATGGTCAATAGAGACTTTGCTGCCAAAAACTAAACGTCACCAAAGGTGGTGTCGCCAAAAGTATAAACATTTTCGTTACATTCAAGGTCTGCCACCAATAATGATTTTCAATGATGGATAGTGACCGTCACCAATTCATATGAGATATGGTGGCATACCTTAGCCTTAGTCACCAAAAAATTTAACATCTCCAAAGGTGGCATTGCCAAAAGTATAGGTGTTGTGGTGACATTCAAGGTCTGTCATAAATAATGATTAAAATGACAGATAGTGAATGTCTCCATTTCATATGAACAAAACTGATTTATTATGATGGACCTTTCATGTTCATCAGGATTGATGCATATATATCGTGACGTTCATTCACCATCACCATTTGATATGAACAACAATGATTTATGGTGATGGACCTTTCATTGTCATCACTATTGATGCATATATATAGCAGCGTCCCTTGACCATCACCATTTCATATCTTTGGTGATCATTGAAAAATGTCTCCATAAAATCATTAGTGATGGTAAAAAGATCCTTTGTCACCAAAAACTGATCAACACCATTCCATATGAATATTATACCTTAATGGACAAAAACAAGAAACCAAAACTTACATACAATGTACCAACTGTTGAATGAATAGAAACATGAAAGAAAACATTTTGATACTTCTCATCAAGGACAAACAAAATCATATCACCTACAATGATGAATTTAGAAATATTTTGAGTTCAAAAGATGGTGTTAATACACTAAATTTAGTTGGTTGGAAAAAATAATTTAAAGAAGCATTTTGAAATCAACCAAAATCCCTTATTCATGGCATAAATCAAGTTCAATATTAAAGCAATATGAATAATTAGACTACTAAATGAAAAACACTATTCAACAAGAAGAAATTATCAGAATACTTAAAGAGGAAAATAAAAATAACATGGGGACGTATTACTTCAATTTATAGCTAGATCCACATGAGGAACATAAAATGAGCTCATCCAAATATTTCAAATCAAGGAACTCCCAAACTATTCATTTAAATGATGGTCACAAAGAATGAAATATTTGACTACCAATAGTTGTTGCTTGCTCCTATCATAAAAGTGCAATATAAAAAGCATAAACCTCTTGTAAAGAATGCTTAGTTTGCCAAATGTAATATAGTTGCAATGATTAGAAAAATTCACTACATAAAAATTGTCATAACAAGAACAATTGAATTTATCAAAAATGTAAACTAGGCTTCATGTATTGAAATTTGAAACAAAAAAATAAATACAAATAAAAATAGTGTATTCATCTCACAAATGTTGATAGATACATGCTTTGACCCAAGAAGCTGAAATTTTTGATAACATTACTTAAAATGGAAAATTGAGATAATATATTTTAAAGAAATTGTATGAGTCAATTATTACCAAAACAAAGCACTACGTCAACAATTCATGTGTGACATGCAAACCTATCAGACATATGAACTATATCATAATGATCTACACAAATTTTGGATTTCCTAAAATATCAATAGTCCTAAATCTTAATGGTAGTTAGAGAAATAAGAATAGAAATATCTAATAAAAAGGAAATAGTCAATTGGATCAATCCTAGGGACAAGCAACTTCTATGATTCCCATTGTCCTTTTCAACGAAAATATTCAAAATCTACAAGGTGAATAAGGTCATTGTGTTGGCATGGAAGACTGCATAATGGTCTACATGGTTTAAGGTACTAAGAAACTGGATCCCTAGTGTCTTCCTCTGTCAAAACTAAAGAACAATATTTTTCTGAGTTAGTTACCAAAGAACGCACAGTAATAAAATTGATAATCAATTCCCTATACAAGGGTATACATGGGCTCAAATAATTTTACTCAAAAAATTCAGAGTGAGGATAGCAAGAAGAGCTACACTAATTTAGCTCTTCTACTATCAACATTCAAAGATAGTCTTGATGATGGATCCCTTTTGGGATTGAAACATTGATAGAATATGGTTATTACTGTGGTTTCTCCAGTAACTAACTCAAAATATATAAATCACAGATGCTTAAAGTCCAACAATCCTTTTTTTTGTCAATCAACGATGAACAAGGGTTGATAGCTGGTGGAGACCACTAATCTTGAACTATCAAAAGGTATGTAGACATGAGCTTTCAAAAACACTTTTTTTATGGCTTTCGAGATATAATTGTGGTTATATATTTTTTAGAACACCAAGAATAGAAAAATTTTCTTCCCAAGTCTCTAGATGCTTGTCCCATGTATACTTCCTCACAAACTCAATAAAAGATAAAATGATCTCACAATGCTCTTCATCAACTCTAACAAGTAATGAAAAATCCATGACATTAATTGACTGCAAAAACACATTCCACAGAATCATGATAACGAAATAGCTCAACAAAAAATTAAAACTAATATTACAATTAGGGTTGATTAAGAAAAGAGAAAACGATATTTAATATAAGAAATGAAGTATCATTCAAGACTGCTCACTCCAAAAGGTGTTTGTATTTATTCCGAAGAAATATTGAAGCAATTGGCGTGCTCTGTGAGAGATTCTGGTCCAGAAGAACCTTTTTGTTTCGTGATGAATGTAAATTGTAATAAGAGCGATTGGAGCCTTTGAGGTCATAAAATTGTTTTACTTTTCTTCCAAACAATATATTTTCCATTACCATTAGTTCCATACTAATATCTTTGCCATCAATTTCATTTTTTTATAGTGATATGAAAGATAATCAGATTATGTAGCATACCTAAACATATAGTCAAATATAGAATAAACAATAATATCACTCATGAGTATCCACCTTGATAAATACTAAGGAATTTTGCCAAACATGTGGGCCTTCCAAAACATAATGAGGCAGACAAATATTTGAAAAATACCTTTCTCTTTCCTCCTTGAGGTCCCCATTTATTGCAATGACTTAGTTACAATATAAAGTTCATTTATGTTGGACACCACTTTTTCTAAGGGCATCAAACTGTCTTGCATAATAACAAGTTACCAAGTACTTAACTTTTCTTGGAGGACTGTCATCATGAAAGGTTATTTTACCATGCATACCTTTTTTATATAGCGATGAATCTAAAATTCCATTCCCTTTGAAGCCACGTGTGTATATATCCTAAGATCCTCAACTTCACTCTTTGGAAATAACTTTACTCAAGTAAGAAACCATCTGACAACCTAACTCGATTTGGAAAAACTCCACCCATAACAGATAAATATGTACATTAATTTTATTTATCCGTGTTTATTTCCTTTTTTTTCTCACTATCAGGTGCCTTGTCATATAAGAAATCCTAATATTCTTGCGAGCTGAGTGCATAAGCTAATATGCTTATTGTCTCATCATCACAAACAACAATAACCATGTCATTGATGCTAGTTGATAAAAGAATCTTACCCGCTCCATTACCACCAAGAGGACTGACCAATGAGACAAAAATATGACTATATCTTCTAAGAGAGTTAAGTTTAATATACCCCAATAGATCTTCATGTAAAGACTTGATGTAACATTTTGGTAAGTTTAACCCCAATTTAGCTTCCAAACACTTCAGATAGATTTAATGATTTTACTGGTGAGGGAGGGAAGCTTTTCTGAAGAACCTCCATTCCACCTTTACCTTGAATGTTTAAGGCATATTCAGACATCATTGTGTCTCCCATTAATATTTGTTGAACTCGATGAAAAAAAATTGTGTGCTAGTTCACTGCTACTCGTAATATTGGTCAAAGTGGTAGAACCAGCTTCTTGCCCTTGGAATGTCGTAGGTACATCCTGAAATTTTATTGATGGGCCTTCAACTTTCTATATTGCATCTAATGTATCTGAGAAATCATCTTGGCTATGAGAATCTTTCTTTGACAGTTTCCAACATGTTCCTTGATCTTCATCCAATCAATTTGATTTGTCCCTACTATTAACTATTTCAAAATGAATTATATCATAAACATTTATATTAGCATCGCATTCACCATTGTCCATTTAAAACTTATGAAACATTGTATAATTGGTTGTATTGGATAAATCTCTAATGTAAGGACCTCCCTCCACATCATCTAGATTCTAGGTTGTCATACCTTCAACTGATTTAATAATATCCATGCCTTCATGTAATTTTCCATTCACAGTATGAGTGCCCTTTAAATGGTCACATGGTAGTAATTTTCCACATTTCTAGTCATGGAGATATGCTGAGATCCATTATTTAGAACATGCTTGTTGCGAGCTTGGATGTCTTTGAATTGAAGATTATCAAAATAGATAGCTATGTGTAGACAATTTCCATCAACCCTGGAGCCTATGTCCTCAATCATCGGAATTCCAAAAAACCACTAGCATTGTTACTATCTTTGACTATACCCTAACTGTCTCCAACTTTTTCATTTATTCTAGGCTCATATTCCTTTTGTGGATTCTAACAATCCTCTAGTGGAGTAGATTCCAATTTGGCAAGAGATTTTTCCACTCTAAGAGATAAATCTGAAAGGAAAGATGATGATCACATTCACAAGCTTCATAAAGAAGAAGACGTGTTATAATGTCTAGCTTTGAAATATCAGCAATAGCTATTCCAACTTTGTTGTCACTAGTGACAGCCTCTTGCGACAAAACATATTTGAATTTGATAGATTTCATCACAAGAATGAACTCTATGAAGAAATGATTTCCAACTAAGAAATTTCAATAAACAAATATGGAAATATTCTTTAAGTACAAATATTATTCTAGGATAATATCATGTTAGACAACATAATGTACACTAAAAATTCGTTACATACATGTATAATATCACCTCAAATTCAACTATTTCTTTATGCAACATTCCTTCAATCTCTCTAGTTTTCCTCCTTGATTCAGGAACCTTACTACAAGAATAAAAGGATCGATATGTGGTGATTATATGTCCTATGTGACAGAGAAAAAATAAAACCTCTCTAAAAAACATTTCCACTTTATCTCAAACCTATTCATTTGCATGAAAATGCACATTAGTTTGGATCTAGGGTGTCCTACACCATTGGTATGATAGGCATATAAATTAATTAGCAAACATCTATCCATATGTACAATTTGTATCATAAATTATCTCCACATCTTCCTTTTTGAGCCAATCTTGTTGATGTGGATTATGGAACTCTAATTTTCAAGGTGAAAAATGCACATTCAAAACATGTTGGCTTTAGGGGCTTAAACCCAGGTTCAGATTTAGCTGCGGTAACAAAAAAATCCCCTATACTATTGGCCCTTTCGGTAATGATCTATGTAGCATAGACCATAGTTTAACCCAAGGCAATATTGGGGGATGCTAGAAGTAGGTTTCTACATCCAGAGGGACTATGGAATCTAGTTGTAAGGTTTCTTTCAGCTTAGGGCTTAATCCAACCTTCATGAACCACTAATCAAATTGTTAAAGTTATAGAGCAGTTTCCTACTTAACAATCCCATGAGTTGCGCATAACTAGTCTAACATGCATTATGCATCATATAAAACAATGGTTGAACTTTCACGATGCAATTACAGAAGGAATATATAGAAGCGAACCATATTCAAGAAAAAGATAGAAACTAAGTGAACATAAGAAAATACAAAGATTTGTCTCAAATTCTTATTTATTGTCTCAAGCCTTCACAAATACAAGCTTCTTAACATTGTGCAAATAGCTGCAGGGGCCTGAGCACACAACTACAGACTTACCAAGGTCTTTGTGCACACAATTGCAAGATCCTTCCCCATATTTTGAATACAAAAATATATCAAAATAGATTTCAACATTACATGCACCACTACTACCTTATACATGTTAAGACATCCCTTTATATGTCCTTTACCCTTACAGTACCATGGTCCGCAAAACATGGGAAGAGCTCAAAAATATTCTAAATAATCCCATCCCTTTACAAGATAAGTGGATTTGACCCACCCTCACTGCCATTTGACACATAGAACTCCATGCTAATCATGCTCCACTCCTCAAAATGTGGGGACTTTACATACTTAAAGAAAACCTGGACCTAGGGGACACATACCCGATAAAATATTAATGGAGGAATATAAAAAAGATGCAATTGTACTACCAAACCTGTCAGATTGAATTTGGGAACATTGTAGGTCTAGTAGATTAGTATGGAATAGCCATTAACTATCATACACAATTATGGGTACTCTATAAAAATCAAGAGTTACATAAATGATGTAAGATATCACAAGTTGAAAATAAAAATTCATATGAAAACTTCTTGCAAAATATGAAGTAGCCAAATTCAGTGGCATATCCATTAAAGAAAATGCAATATCGATGTAATGAATGATCCATATTTAGAAAGGAATGCAAAAAATTACAGATATAACCATAAGTACAAAGGTGAAGTACAAATAACATTTCATTTCATTAATATCAAACACTAAAATTTGATACAATGAGGCTCAAGGGCATTTTTATTATTTAACAATAAGAGGAAACCCTAACCAGCCAAAACCCTAACCCAAGAAGATGTAACGCCAAGATTTTATGGGCCTCGTTGGGGTTAGTTGGACAACCAACTTTACGGGGTCGTGACTTGGTCATATTATCTCCATTTGACATGCATGATACCCCATTAGAAAGATGTCTCTGAAGAATATGATGGAAAAGATGATTTTAAGAAGAAATCGCTAGTAGTAGATTGCCAAAAAATGTCGTTTAGGGCCTCACAACAGCTTCAGATGTTTAGGAATAAAAAAACTACTAAAAATAGTAAATTGTGCTACAATTAAGGAAACTTAAAAACTGAAAGAAACAATGGTGGCGGTCCAAGTGGAATTGCTTGGTGGCCACTAATATCCACCTAGATCATTCCTTCCCCCTTAGGAAGAAATGGTTAGCATTACATTGAGTTCCTCCATGAGATGAGGAAACTTCTCTTGAACTTGGTCCGTGGTGAGCCAGTTGCCTCGCTGAAGGAGTTGGCCTACTTTGACAACTTGATAGAGTTGGATCTTCTGCTGGTGATTGTGCTTGATATATGTGTCCATGATATGATTACTTATGGCTTGATGCATGTAATCCAGATTTAACTCTGTAGGTGTGAGTTTTTCTTCAATGTATGATGTGTTTAGGAATGGTGGGAAGTATGGTTGAAGGCGGTCCACATTGAACACTGGATGTAGGCCAAGGAATGGGGGAATGATGAGCTCAAATGCATTATCTCCCACATCCTTGGTAATGGTGTAAAGACCATATGAGAGTGGTCTGAGTTTCTGATAGGCTCGAGTAAAGTGTTCCTTTTGCAAATGAAAGCAGACATTATCAGCCACCTGAAGCTTGTGTGGCACCCGATGGCGATCATGTCGCTGCTTATAGTTGGTATTTTATTTCACCAGAATGTCGTGGACATATTTGTAGATATGTTGGATGTGCTGAATGAAGATATTTTCCTTATCGGCTTTGGATTGGACATGATACTAAGCTACCTAAGTAGCTACAAATGGCATACCCACATCAATGAGACAAAGTGGATGGAATATCCGCATGTACAGGATGTCGGCAGTTGAAATGGAGGATATCAAGTCACAAGTGTTGGAATTGTTGGACCAAGGCGTAATTAGGCCAAGCTCCTCTCCATGTTGTTCATCGATTGTTCTCGTTCCCAAGAAGGGTGATAGCTCGAGGATGTGCATGGACTACCACTCACTCAACAAAATATCAGTAAAAGATCACTATCCCCTCCCATGCATAGATGATTTATTGGATCAATTAAAAACTGCTGTATATTTCACAAAATTGGATTTGCGCAGTGGATATCACCATGTCTGAATTGTGGAGAAGGATGTGTGGAAAAATGCTTTTAAAACCAAGCAGGGGTTGTTCGAATGGATGGTAATGCTATTCGGGCTTTGCAACGCTCCAGCCACCTTTATGTGGGTTAGGAATAATATATTTCAACCCTTCATTGATGAGTTTTTTCTTGTATATTTAGATGATATACTAGTGTTTAGCAAGAATTGGCTTGAACATGCAAGTCATGTAAAAAAAATTCTTGACGTGCTAAAGAAAGAAAAAATATTTGTAAAATTGTCAAAGTGTGAGTTCGGTAAAGCCTCTTTAGGTTAGCTACGTCACATTGTTGGTCATGGTTAGCTAAAAATTGATCTTTCTAAAATTGAAGGAATTTTAAACTGGCCTATGCCTGCTAGTGTAACTGAGGTGCATAGCTTTCTTGGTGTAGTGCATTATTGGAGGAGATTTATTGCTAATTTCTCTACTATTGCAGTAGCTTTGCACACATTGACATGTGTGAAACAGGTGTTCCAATGGGAAGGAAGACAAAAGAAGTCGTTCGAAACATTGAATGAAAAAATCAGCACTGTGCGAGTCTTAGCCTTACTCGATCTCCAACAGCCATTTGAGATCGAAACATATGCTAGCGGTCATGCCATGGGAGTTGTACTCATGCAACAAAAGAAGCTAATTTGTTAACATTATGAGAAGTTTTCTCAAGCTGTGATAAACTATCCCACCTATGGCAAGGAGCTTTAGGTATTGGTTCAAAGTGTGATAAGGTGGAAGCACTACCTGATCGGCAAGGAGACCATCATCCATATAGATCATCAGCCCTTGCAGTACCTTCAGTCACAAACCAAGTTGCAGCAAACTTGTCATTTCAAGTGGATGGGATTGCCTCAACAGTTTCATCTGGTAATAAAGTACAAAAAGGGCACTAGCAATAAAGTCCTCGATATTTTATCTCACCCTCCTATTTCTACTTCTGTTATTTTGCAGAATTCTTCATTATCTTTTCAAATTTATGTTGAACAATATGCTAATGATGATGACTTTAAGGAGGTTTATGAAAAACTAACCAATGGTTCATAGGTGGACAACTATCACTTGCAAGGGAAATTGTTGTATCACCATGGTAAATTGTGTATTCCCACAAGAGAATGAGTGCATGTAATTTGAGAGGCCCACACGTCTCTTGTGTCTCGACACTTTGGTGTCAAAAAGACTTTATCTCATGTACAAAGATTTTGTCTTTGGCCTCATATGGAAAACATTGTGACTCACTATGTAAAGGGTTGTGTGATGTGTGATGTGGAATGGAGGGCTTTGAAAACTTAGGCTCTACACAACACTCCCTATTCCGAGTCGTCCATGGGAAAGTGTGTCAATGGACTTTGTAGGAGGTTTACCTTTGTCTAGAAAGAGTCACAACTATTTGTATGTCAACGTTTACCATTTAAGCAAAATGTGTATTCTTATGCCTTATAAAAAGCAGATTACTACAGAGCAGACTGCTTCTCTTTTCTTTTAGCATGTTTGGGTCTACTTTCGATTACCCACATCAGTTCTGTCAGATTGGGACTCTCGCTTCCTTGGGGATTTCTCGACCAGCTTGCGGAGGATGATGGACACCAAAATGGAAAGAGGCAAAAAAATTCACCTACAGATTGATGAACTCAGAGAGGTTGTCAATTGTACCATGGTACACTTATTACGAGGTTATTGTGGGAAACATACCAAGTTGTGGGATGAACATCTCCCCTATATACAACATTCCTATAACTGAGCAGTGCATTCATCGATGCAATGTTCACCATTCGAGACATGCTTTGGTTACCTACCAAAATACCCTTTTGATATGGTTTTGGAAGAGGGGATGGCTCTGATGGATGTAATGATAAGGAAAAAGCTCAGCAGTTCATTCAATGAATCCAATTGATTGATACAGTAGTGCGAGGGCAGTTTGAAAAAATTCAAGCCCGTTATAAGGCTCGACATGGTAAACACCAGGTCGGCCATCGATTCGAAGTGGGCGACAAGGTGTGGTTCCACATCAGAAAATACAAGATGAAGGGAGAAGGAAAGAAGTTGCGGCCAATCATGTATGCACCATTCACCATATTGGAGCAGATTGGGAATAGTGCCTCTCGTCTTGACTTGTCGGTATATATGAAGATCTACTCAATAGTGAATGTGGACAACCTGAAGCTGCATGAACCACCTTTGATCATGGATACTGATGAGGTGGGCACAATTCCTACCGTCGATGATTTTGTACCAGAATATCTCGATGATTTGCCCGAAGACATCATCCTTGATGGAAGAATCAAGACTTCGAGGGGACGAGATGTAGAGTACCTTCAAGGTTTTTCCAAGCTAATGCATTCTAGTAAGGCCGGATGGTTGGAGAAAGAGAAAGGGAGGGCACAGTTCCCTCCCTTGCCAATTGACTAATGAAAAGATTTTGGTGGTCCAAAAGCTCCTCAATGGGGAGGATTGGTCGAGGTGGATATTTAGACACAATGGCATGGAAAAACTTAGGAATCAAAGTCAACATAATGAAGTAAACTTAGGAAGAACGACGATATCTCATCTTCGAGATTCCAATGGTGCAAATGGTACTTAATTCTGAGTCTAGATGATGAAGTTATCTCACAAAGAAGGATTCTTTCATCCTTAAGAAAATGAGGATTTTCCTTTGAAAATGGGTCTTAATCCTTTAAGTCCAAATCACAATAGGAGGTTACATAGAGGCAGACTCAAGCAGGGAGCAATGGAACCCATGATCACCAATCTCCAATTAGATTAGATTGGCGAATTGGAGGCAATATGATTAGAGGTCTTACATATATGTATATCAGTAGCCACAGGGTGCAATCAACAATTAATCAGATCGACGAAACGCTTATCGTACACCCGAGGTGATATATATGGGATACCAATGCCAATATTGGTGATTGGTGATCAGTGGTTGGTCATTCTCGATAACCAGGATGGAGACACCCCGATATGCTGATTTGTAACCCTAGCATGGACCCAATAGGGAAAATAAGCCAGATTTAATGATTTTCAGGTCCAGGTATGTTAAGTTATGATATGTTCTATGCTTAGAGCAATTTAACTATATTTCTTATTCTTATTGATAGATTAGAAATCACATGTACATAAAGTAAGGTGCATATAGAACACTAAATGATCGACAGAAAACAAGCCAAGACAAGAGACACAAGATGTGGCAGCTAGCTAGGGACAAACCCAAATTTGGGGAAACCCTTTGATCCAATCTTCCTTTATCTTCAATAATTCAACAGAGAAAAATAGTATATAAATATGATTTACATCAACAGAAACAAACCCTAGATCAACCAAACTATGGTAGACAATATCTTGCAAACCAACTATTGGATCAACTTGATTCTTTCATCAAAAAATGTGGCCTTCAGAGGGGATCCACATTTGCCTATAGTGTAGTTCTCGGAGAGAGTATGATGGTCAATGCTGGTGAAGCTTCTAATGTGTAGTAGCAGCACTAAATTATGTGTCTTCCTTCCATATGTGTGAGAGAAGAGTCCCTTTCTGCATAGTAGGAGAGGAGCCTCTTCTCTGCGCAGGAGAGAGAGAGAGAGATGTGATGAGATGAGTGAGTACAAATGAGGAAAATAACTCTTTTATTTATACACAAATGATGATGATAAAATGGATGCGACTGTTGGGCTTCTAAGCCTACATGATTTGATGGTCAGCTCGATTATTATTCCATAATAGAAATAAATTCATATCTCCATAAATACTTATCGAAATTGGATGATCTTTAGATCAATTCTACACCTATCGACGAGAGAAATCTAATAAAAATATTATCAACCACAAATGAGATGACCCATATGGAGTTTGGCCCTAGTTTCTAATTTTAACACTCCCTCTCAAGTAGGGAGAACTCCATTTGTAATTCATTTATCGGTCGCTACTATTCATCTATCAAATGCACTACCCTATACAACTTGACCCCTACCGTGCTCTGCTCTATTATGCCTTCTCTGCTCTATTATGTTCTACCCTATTCTGATCTACATTCCTCTGATTTCTTCTGCTCTACTCTTCTTTGTCCAAATTATGAAGAAGAAGAAATGATAGAGGATGTATCATACCATCCTCTAATGACTCAAAGTTAGTCTTAGAGTGTGTACCACTAGTCCGAGACTAGTCCTCAACCGACCCGAAGTCAGTGTCATAGTGGGTACAACTCCTACCTCTGGTCCCAAACGAGTATCATCATCCAATGACTCAAAATTAGTGTCATAGTGTGTACCAATAGTCCCAGACCGGTCCTCAATTGTCCCAAAGTCAGTGTCATTATGGGTACAACTCCTACCACTCATCCCAAACTAGTATCATTGATCCTAGATCAATGAAGTTCATCCTAGGATAGGGAGTACGGTAGATATAGCGATGCATCCATCACTACTAGTATGTTCCCTATCCTCATTCCCCTGATTATTGATTAGATCAGAGGTACTTCCAATGAGTCCTAGACTGCATGGGTAGGATTCCTCGATTGGAGAACTGATCAATCATGTCCTCATAGGAGAAATGATCATCCTGCTACACAATCATCATGGACAACACATCATCTAGACCTCATAGGAGAACTAGTCATCCTGCTACATAATCGTCATGGGGAACACATCATCTAAAGCTCACAAGAGAACTAATCATCCTGCTACATAATGGTCATGGAGAACACATTATCCAGGTCTGATAGGAGAACTAATCCTCCTACTACATAGTTCCCATGGGGTGTCACAGGGAAAGTTTTGATTCTTTCACCCTGTGGTCACATGTTGCTCCAAGAAGTACCGTGCAGGCCCCCAAAGCTACAAGAGCTCCATGCATCATATAGGACCCTCATCAGAGGGTTTCTGAATGACAACAAGTTGTTCTCAGAAAGCCTAAAATTTGACCCTTGCTAGGGGCTTTGTCAAAATGTTGCTGACATGTTCATATGTATTGATATGTTGGATATTTTTCCATAAAGGCCCATATCCATATTCAATTTAACTAAATATCCAATCCGAAAAACATTGTATCTAGGGTTCTCCACTAATAAGACTCATATGCAATGTAAAGAAAAGTTATATAGGACCATCATGTACTAATAGGACTCATTTATAAAATTATAATTACATGAAATTTATATGTACTTTTTTGACACCCTCTTTTCCTTTTATATGTAACTATATAAGGCGTATATAGTGACCCTTTTTATAATTATAATAATATTTTTTTCTTTCAGAAAATTTGGATGAGACATGACTCTTGGTATGGTCACAATTTTTAGATTTGAAGGATTAAAATTATTCAGATCACACCTTTTTTCTCGAGTGTTATCAAAATATCTTTTACTTTTAAAATACCATGGGAAATTACCATGGGTTGTTTCTAAAACCTCGGTTAATGTTCTCGAAGGAAAATGTAAAACTTACCACTAGTTTCTAAAATTACGGGTAATTACCATTGCTTTCTACAATACCATGGGAAATTACCATGGGTTGTTTCTAAAACCTCGGTTAATGTTCTCCACCTAAAAGGTATTAAATATACTTGAAAAGGGTTCCCTCTTATCTTTCTTATGCACTTTTTATCAATGATGTAAAACATTTTTTTTTTGTATATATATATATATATTTTTCATTTTTTTTTTTTGTTTGTTTATATATTATTTCCTTCTTATTTTTTTATATACCCTTCTTCTTTATTATTTATTATTTCTATGTTTTTTTAAATAGTAGCAAATGGCCAAAGACCTAAGGAATGGAGAATCTCTCAATGTGTGCCGAAACACTTCAATTATGACAGGAACAAGGTTGATGATAGGTTGATAGCCGAAGGCTTCGTGATTAGCCAAACATGGCTCTGATACCAATTGAAGCAAACAAAGTTCCTTCTATAAATTAATTATTTTAGAAAGCTAGGAATGTCAAGGTATCCATTTAGAATACAAATATTATATATTAAATACGTATATGAATGAATGAATGATTTACAAATGGAAACGAGAGGCTTGCTTATATACCAAGCAAGTGTCTGTTCATGAAGAGTCATGTCCTATTAGACATGCCTCTTCAACCTAATTACTAGCTTAACTAACTATTATTTATGATCATTATCTTCTACATTATATTTATATTATTTATATATTTTATTCGTTATAGTATATGTGTCAGCCTTGGGTAGTTGCCGAACGATCTCAGTAAAGTTGTCCTCATCGCATTCCTTTGGCACTCGAGGTATTCCTCGAGCAAAATTTTGATAGGATTTCTTGCCCCATCATCTTTATTTTCATGGAGCATGGGAGGTCGTCGAGATTTGCTTGATGGGTCTTGCAAAGGTTCGACCAGTTCAAGCCCTAACTCATTATATCCCGACATCGTTATGGACAGGTAAATAAAAACAAAGAAAGAGCAGACCACTTTGATACCGCTGATGAGGATTTAAAAAGGAATGCAACAAATTACATATAACCATAAGTAAAAATATGTAGCAAACACTTCATTTCATTAATGTAAAATAATGAAATATGGCAGCTACATGCCTCTAAACTATGTTATAATGAGGCTTGAATGCCTATTTATTGTTTAGAAACAATGGAAAACCCTAAACATCCAAAAAGTTAACCCTTGGAGATCAAGCGCCAAGCTATGGGCCCTATTTGGGTAAATTGGTACATCAAATTCCCACGGTCATAACTTTGGCATATGACTTATATTCCACATGCACAATACCTTGTTAGAAATATCTATGCAAGGACTACAACTTTTGAGTGATCAACACTAGGAGATGACCCATGTTGGTCCTAGTTTTCACAAAAATACATCGTTTAGGGCCTCAAAACGGCTTCGTAAGTTCAAGACCCGAAAAACTGCAAAAATAGTAAATTGTGATACAAATAAGGAAATTGAAAAACTTAAAGAGATAGTTGTGGGGGTCCAAGTGGGATAGGTGGGTTGCCACCAACATTCACATTGATCAATGAATTCCCTATGGGCTGATCGAGTCACACTTAGACCTTATATGAAAACCTCTCCTTACATCTTGGTGTATGGAAAAGAAGTCATCCTACCCATGAACATCTACTTTCTTGCCACTCAAATTTTGCAATGATCTTAGGTTAAGCCATGCCTGTTGGTTTACAGTAAGATAAGTACCCTTACCAATATATAGGAAGAAAGAAGGAAAGCTAAAAATAAATCTTCTCTCCACAAAAGTGGTATCAAGAGATGGTTTGGCAGTAAGTCTTCACGGAAAAATGAATTCATTCTCGGTGAACTATTCTTGAAGTTTGATAAAGCCTACGAGTACAAAGTTAATAATAATAAGTTCCAATCCCTGTGGATCAGACCATATACAGTGCATGAGAAGCTTAACCAAAACACATATTTCTATTAATCTTTAGATGGGCAGATTGACTTTCTTCCTGTTAATGGCTAATATTAAAAACATTATTTTTAATTATTTTCTACAGTTGTGCCATAGTAGGAGAAAGATATTTGTTACTTTACTCCCCAGCAGCAGTGCCAAATGTTGTACCAGTTTCTCCTAGGCAGTCGTTGGCTGCAAAAACTACGCTAGGAAACCATGACAATGAGCCTTTAGGTTCAAGTTGGCCCTTGAACCAGAGGGGTCTCCCTTAGTTGTTATGAGGCTTTATTTAACACTATTCGCCTGTAACTCAACAACAACCTTTGAAGCATAATGGCTATATTTATGGTTTTAACTGGTGGCAGTTGACGATTAATGACAATCCCTAATCATGATTAAAGGTGTCTCTCATAGGGTCCTTGTGAAAGTGTCACCTTCGAGCCTAACAAAATGACTTGGATTTCTCAACAATTATGGTAGAAGAATGTAAGGGGATTCCTAATAATTGAGCAGTCAAGCAGACTACCTAGCAACTAAGGAAATCTCGATGTGTGTGGAAGATTTCTACAGTCGAAAAAAACATATTTAGAGTATTCAAGAAGGCCATACTAAAACCAATTCTAAGAGGAGATATTTAGACAAATAGAATAATAAGCTAATCCCTTTTAATGGATATCACAAAGCACAAAACAAAACGAATTAAAGAGGATTTATGATGAAGAAACAATCCAATAAACTAATCCCTTTCTAAAGATAATGATCATGTAGACCTTCCTATAAACACTTTTATCATGTGTAGAAATAAGATATGAAAATCTGCAAAAACATACTCGAGGCACAAAATTATGTGAAAAATAGAGTCGTAAGGCTTTCACTAGAAAAAATACAACAAAAGCCTTATTAAAAAGTGAAGAGTCTTGGCATCAAAAGCCAACAACATTTACTTCAATTGATGAAGTATTTATACAAATTCTAAACTAAAATATCTTGAAAAAATATCAAGATTTGTTTACGAATATCTTAAACTATTTTACACAAATAGGACTGAAATATAGGAAATTAAAAACTAATGTATCTACTTCGCACTATCATTATGCATTGTTGTTTACAAAAAAAAGAATTTCGAATTGAATTACAACTCTTAGTTGATGAGGTGGCCTTACTGTCGTTGAGCATTTTCCTCGTGATATCCTATAAAATAGGGTTGAGTCATGCCTTTGTATCGCAATCCTAGATGGTTTTTTAAAAATTGAGAGAGGTTATTGTAGATGAATATTTTCTTAAGATAATCCTCGCTCGGTTTCCCAAAAGTCATCTGCATCTATTCATAATACTTTCTCCACAAAGATGTCCTAAAAGGGATTTATATAGTTCAAAAAATAGGCTATGAAGATGTACTTGTATCTCTCATTATGCAATATTTGATTAAAATCAGAAGTAGGTTATTGTAATTGAGCATCTTAGGAACACAAACATCTTTCAATTTCCCAAGAATAATTTGTGATTATCCATAATATTTTCTACAAAAAGGTGGCTTAAACAGGGCATTACACAGTCGAAAAAAATAGGCTAAACATGATGATAGTGTATATACAAAAACCTCTCTCACTTTTCACACACGTATCCTATGAACCAAAACTTCTTCCGTTTTCCAAATATTTGATCTTTTTTCACTCACACTATCCTCTGCAAAAATGTGACTAAAACAGAATATTTCTGGAAAGCATCCCTTCAAAGATGCATTTGCATCTCACAATCCATAATAGTTGTTACAAAACTAAGAGAGGTTTTTGTACACGAGAATATTATAAACCAAAATCTCTTTCATATTCTGAAATTTTGTTCTGAGAGGTTTGTAAACCACGTTTTTATTTTGTTTATTACATCATTTTAATCATGTTTAAATGCATTATTAACTAAATCAACTAGCTAATAAAACTTAAATTTACATTTGGAGGGCGCATTTACTATTGCAGATCCGTTTGTTATTTCTAAACTACTAAAACCTATTATATCAACAAATTTAAATGATCAAAACTAATCATTTTACAACAGAACACATAGTCAAAATTGGGAAAACCGCTTGAGAGGGAAATCACCCTTATTTGACAAGCATAAACTCCATACTTCATAGTTTCAAATCTCAAACAACAACCTTGTCTCTTTGCACTGCATAATGTATAGTTTGTGCCTCCCGTAAAGCTACACTTTTCAATATGAATTCTCGAGCCAAACACTCGAGCTCGCAAATTGTACAATTTTTTCCCTGAGCCATGTTGGAATTGCACATTCCAAAGTCTTAGCCCTTAAGTCTTAGCCTTGAGCTCATGAACTTTGTAATTGTGAAATCACCTTGCCTCCCTATCCTTCCAACATTGTGCAGTGGGAAAGCTCAAGGCTCAAGTCGTGAGCCTCACTCCTTGAATCCCTTAAGTGCACAATCTTCATGCCCATTTCATCCTGAATTATGCTTTACATAGTCTCAAGACTTACTCATGACACTTGACTACCTAAGCTAAACAATTGTGCAGTTCCTGAGTCAATGAGACTCATGTCCTCTTATGTCAATTGAATTGTAGATGCAAGTACTGTATCAAACTCTAAATGGATGATGATGAAGGAGATCAAGAAGGAGATAATTCTAGAAGATACCTTTGTAGTTGAAAGTACAATTTGATCAATGGGGAGGAAGAAATGGACATGCGTTTGCGACAATAGCTCACAATCTAATAACAATGAATAGTCGTCATCTCTAAGCCATATGGAGGTGGAGGAAAAGATCATCTCCGGGAAGACACAAAGCAATAAAGAAGAAAGAATGAATTGACATTACCATGTCATCAATGCCATGTCATGTCATGCCATAAGTCATCATTTGCAACATAATTTTGTTGATTATTGTGAATTCTTAATTGAAAATGTATTGGGAAGTGCAATTCAAAGAGATAGGTAAAGAATGTAAAAAGTCATATGAAAGTTGAAAAGTTATACGAAGTCAAACAATCATAATGGTAGTCCAAGAGTTAGAAGTGAGCTGAAGGATCACCCCATTTATTAGATATGTGTCCCCTTTATACAATCGAAGGACTTTTCAACTTCCCTTCTCCCATAAGGAATGAGAAAGTGGTGTTCATTGTATCCATCTCTCTTCATGCATGGATTTCGAATGTTTGGAAGACTTATCTATAGATGTTTATGTTTCATATTTGTTTTCATTTGCACTAATGTAATTGAACTATTTTGGTTATTTTAGTGCTTATCATATTGAGAATGTGTTGTAATGGTTGTAAGAGTGATCACATATCTATGGAATATTCTGGTGGATGTTAAACAGCCCCTTCATGTTTGCATGAGTCTTTGCTACGGTGGTACTATTACCTCTCTCCTATAGACCCACGTTCTTCTCAAACCATAGTAGAAGAACCCTAACACACCTACAATCTAAAGTTCACCACGAACACCTACTTGTTTTTTGATTAAGACTAAGAATATTCCAACTTCATGAAATCTACACCATCCTACATAATTTCCATTTTTAAAGAATTGAAATTTGTGGAACACATTTCCAATATAGATGTTTATATTAGTTAAATATTAGATACCAATGAGTTTAGCCCCAATGAGTGTATGATGGTATAAATAAATTAATCTGAAGACAAAGAAATGGGCGGAATGGACTCTCTCCTAGCCTCCTCCTCGTGAATATTGTGGGTATTACTAGAATTTCTAGACCCTTGACAAGCATCAACATCATGTGGTTGGTGGTTTCACGAAAGGAAAAAAATACTAAGCTTCCAAATGACCTTTTGAGCATCATGAAGCCAACTTATTACCCTCATCTTCATGAATCATTCACATGTCTCTCTCATTGTAATATCCCAATTAGAATAATGATGGTCATGACATCCATGGGCACTCCCTTTGAAAATCATGGTCAAATGATCATGGAAACAAATAGGAGTTATGCTAGTGCCATATTAAAATTACACTTTTGGCGGTATGTCTTTTGCATTTTAAGTTTTAGGTTTTATGCATCTTTTACTATTTTAAGGGTTCAAACGAGAATAAGTTACCATTGATATTATTAAGTTCGAAATGTTAAAAAAAAAATTAATTTTGCGGCTATGAAATATAAATATAAAACATTACATTTTCATAATCATTTTGATTTTTTATAATTCTATCTTAGCTTGGGAATTTTGATGATGATGATGATGATGATGGTTAACGTCCACTCGGACCAAACTTTGGTCTATTGGACATAAAGAAACAAATTATCTAGATTGATTTAATATTTTATTTCTATGCTCAAAAATCTTGGAGAGAAGCCTCCCAAGCTCATTATAATTTTGACATCGTAAAGAGCTAGGAAGGTTAGTATTGAGACAAAGATTATGAAGCTGAGATCTAATGTGGTTGTGCACGGGGCACTCTAAGAGGAAGTGACATTCATCCTCAATGTTCCTATTCTCATAGGGATGGCAGATCCTTTCCATCCATGGTGTTTTAGGAATTTCCCAATGATCTGTTTCACTATGGAGCTCATGAGAGTTCGTTCTAATCTTCGTTATATTAATTTTCTTCTTTGAGCTAGCCAAAATAGAAATATATTTTTGAACTTCTAGGGCGGGGTTGATGACCTTCTTATAATAACTTAGTTTTCTTTTAGCTGTTAAAAGTTTCTCACCCCACATTTTTTCTTTGAACTTAGAAGTAACAATATTTTTAATGTTATTAATGGTTTGCAATGCATCATTATGGTTGATCTCCCAATGGTTTAGCGAGGCCCTCGTGCCCTTATACATTATTTTTAGGTTATACATTATAAGGTACTTCTGGATTTTCTCAATCTTTCTTGAGGATTCTATAGAGATGCTGCAACCCCGAACCTCACATCCATATAAGATAACAAGAGTGACTAAATTTTCAAATAGGAACTTCTTTTCATCCCAAATTATGAGGTTTTCCATTTTACAATTATTCTCAAGACTAAAGTAAGCTTTCCACCCCCCATTAGTCCTTTTCTCAATGCTATAGTTCCACTTGAGCTTTTTATGAATATCAATTCCTAGGTACTTGTAAGAATACACTTCCTCCAAGTTATTATTGTCATACATAAAATTAGCGTGGGTGTCCTTCTTGGATTTGATAATCATAACTTTTGTTTTGTCAATGTTAACACTCATAACCATGGTAGAGCAGAAATCCTTAAGAATCCTAAGTTGCTTATCAAGATGAGATGGACACCTTGCGAGGATAACAATATTGTGAGCATAGCAAAGAAGGATGACGACTATCCGTGCTAAAATTGTGCCAACACATCCTCCTTCCTCTAAATAACCTTCGAGCTTGTCAATGTGAATTCCAAATACAGTAGGGGAGAGAGGGAAACCTTGTTTAACTCCGATATTACACTTAATATCTTTTGACCAGCCCTCATTGCTCTTTAACTTGGTAATTACATTATCGTATAACCTAGTAGCGGGAGCTCTCATCTCATAAGGAACCTTTAGCTCTTCTAATATATTCCAAAGGTTGTTTTTAGGAACCATTTTGAAAGCCTTTCTAAAGTCTAAAAAGCAACAAAATCGATTGGATTTATCATTACGACATTCCTCTACAATCATCCTAAGTGTAACAAGGTGGTCTATTGTTGAGTGATGCCTTCTAAAACCCGCTTGGCCTTTAGCCCACTTACCTTCACTTTCAATCCATATTCTCAACTTATTTTCCAAAATATTACCATATAGCTTATCTAAGAGAGGGTTGATCATAATTGTGTGATAATTAGAGGGCTTATTTGTATCCCCATTTTTAAAAATAGGAGTAATGGTGCCTGAGTCCATAGCTTAGGAAAGCCTTGCTTGACTGCTTGATCAAAAAGCTTGTGAACGTGGGGGATGAGTAGAGCCCCACCAATTTTTATGATTTCTGCCTTGTAACCTTCAATGTCCTTAGCTTTCCCATTAGCCACACATTTAACCCCAAAATCAACGTCTTCTAGAGAGAAAGCTTCTTTTGCTATGGGTAGGGTTTCAAAGCTATCCATGACATTTGGAGATTCATAGAGCCTTTTAAGATAGGAATTTGTATATTTTTATCTTGTGAATTTTAAGGGATTCGTCAACAACTTCCTTAATAGTTGTCCTTGAATTTTTACAATATTTTTCATACCATGGGTTGGTTTTATTGTTTATTTTATTATTTTAAACTTCAAGTGACAACTTGTTAATAGAATATGGGAGGGTTGTAGTAAAATTATGGTAGAGGTCTTCTATGTTGTCTATACTAGATAAAGGAAGCAAATTAGTTTTCAACTCTTTTATAAATAGATCGTTTTTATTTCTATCAAATATTAAGTTATTTTGGCTATAAGGATTATTTTTTATCGGATCCCTATGGATGACAAATTTGAGAGTTATAAGTAAAGGACTATGATCAAAGTGAGGCTCGTGGTCGTTTAAGATGTCGAGATTTATTATTTCATTGTATAAAGGGAGATCGAAAATAACATAGTCTACCACGTTGCTACGAAGCCCATGGATGCACGTCATCTCGCTAGAATTCGGCCACTTCTTTAGACCGTTGCAAATTATGAGATCGTGAGCACTACAAAGCTTGACTAGCTCCGACCCAAACAAATTCTCCTCTAGGTCTTCAGAGCTCCTTTTGTATCTACTAGTGAGAGTAGGGCGTTCGTCCAACCAAAGAGGGTTAGGGTTGGAATGATTGCTTAGAATAATAGCTTGTTTTCTTGATGTTCGAGCATTAAAGTCACCTACTAAAAGGATATTACCTTCATTCCTTATGCTAGAAATATCATTCTCCAAACCATTGTAAGCTCTATATTTATCTAGATTCCTCTTCTTATAGAAGTTAGAATTGATGGAGGGAAAATCACATATTGCTATGTAGGTCTTTTTATTATTAATGCAAGTGATCTCTATCCAATTATATTGGATTTAAGGGTCATTTTTATAGATCCTAACATGGGAGGAGATGTTCTTCTTAATGTAACAAGCTATTCCCCCAATGCCTCTATGGGAGGATCGCTTGTTTGAGGTAGACCATAGCGTAAAGCCATTTATGATAGGGACCTTAGATTCTTGCTCCCAAGTTTCAACAAGCAAAATAATATCAACATCATTTCAGATCCATCTGGGGCTTTTGTTCCATGGAAAGACCCAACATTTCCAAGGAAGAATGTGGAGCATGTTGAATTTCTATTTAGTACTATCTTTTTGGTTTCTATCTCTAATAAAGTATTTTCTATTTCTGATTATCGCCCATTTTCCTTCCTTTCTAGCTTCTTTTAGCTTTTGAACCTCCTTTCTTAATTCTACTTGATTTTCTAGGATGAAATCTTCATTTATAAATATTCGTGTTCCTTTTAGACTTGAGGTTTTACTAAGTATGTCATACTTATGATTAGTAGAGCTCACCTTTATTCAAATCATTCTTCCTTTATTTTCAGTTAATTTCCCCAATCTTGTTGCTTGTGTGAGACACTTTGTTTAAATTTGTAATCTATTATGTAATTATGTCTCGGCTATGGTTAAAGCATCCTCTTCTAACTCCTTTTTTAAATCGAAGATTATAATGTTCAATGCCATTTTCTTAAGCTCATGGTCTAATTCTATTAATTTGTTCATTTCATCTTTAATTGGTATGATATCTAATTTATCTACCACAAGATTTAGGGTGAGGTAGCTATTAACTTTTTCTTCTAGTTCTTTAATCATGTCTTTTATTTTAAGGCTCTCTAAAGCATCTCCTTGGTGGGATGTTTGGTTAGTATCTTGGTTTTGTTTTTCTATAACTTTCAACCTAGTTTCTATTGCCACCATTTTATTCTCCAATAGTTCTATTTCATTTTCTATTTGTTTTTGGATTATCTTCAAAAGATGAAAATTTATTTTCCAACATTGCTTCTAACTCTCTTTGTAGCTTGACTTCTCTTTCTTCTCTACGTTTCTCTAAAGATTCTATATACTCATAGAGGCCTTGTAGAGTAACTCTGCTAGGTCTACCTTTGGTAATCTTTGATAGCTCTCTACTTGAAAATATATAACCAAATATGTATTAGAAAATCATAAGGAAAGTGTGCAAGTAAAATCAACTGTGTATGTTTACCATAGCCGGTGGACCTAATTGGAGCTGTAGATGGAAACAAGATCACCGAAGAGACCATTATTATTTGAATGCACCTCGGAGCTGTACCGAAGTTTAGAATGCCATAGAGTAGAAGATCACCCACAATATATTGAATGCCGCCTCAGTGTGAATCTGAACCTCAAAACAGGATATATAGTTAGAATGCACAGATACAATTATTTTATGTTTGTCACAGACCAATATATAGTTTAGAATGTGATAGAAGATCACCGGATCATCAATAATACAAAATACCAGCCTCACAACTTGATATATAGTAGATTCAAGTAGTTATGTTTCTGCCAAACGGATATATATATATAGCTAGAGTAGGTTGATCCAAGTAGTTATGTTTGCCACACACCATATATATAGTTAGAATGTGTAGATCACCCGCACACAGATCCAACTATTTATGCCTTAGAATGTTGGAGAACAGATCCAAGTATATTGAAAGAGAATGTTTTGGTCCCAAGGCTAGACCACTTACAACTTTTCAACTACAAGGTTTATTACAACTTAAATATCAAAATTAGTTATTGATATATATCACAATAGTTTATAATAAACAAACTAATAAAAGCTAAGACAAAACCACTTACAAATTTTCAACTACAAGGTTTATTACAATTTAAGTATCAAAATTAATTATTGATATATATCACAATAGTTTATAAGAAACAAACTAATAAAAGCAAAGACCAAATCACTTACAACTTCTCAACTAAAAGGTTTATTACAATTTAATATCAAAATTAGTTATTAATATATATCGCAATAATTTATAATATTTTTATAACATGGAAATATATTTTTATATAATTATATGAAATGTGGTTATTTTTTTATTTTATTTGTGATTTAAATGTTGTAAAAAATTTCTTATAATTAACATATTGATTAACCATACCTATATCATCAAAATAACTTTAATAAAACTTTATTATCTAAATCTTAATCATTTTATATTTGGTTAATAATGTATTTTCCCTATGTCTAGGGTTCCAAACCAGAGAAACCAGAGAATTGGGAAGCAATGGATCGAAACGAGAGAAACCAGAGAATTGGGAAGCAATGGAGAACGCAGGAAGGGTGCAGGATGCCCCACAAAAGGTCTGAGGATGTGCAAGCACACCATGGCAATCTGTCAATTTTTTGGCTTATCCTAGAACTTGAAAACGAATACGCTGTGGTAGATCCACCCCACACTTGTTAAAGGTGACCTGTCTCCACATGAATCGAGGCGATTTTTACAGAGCGGGACAAGGGTTTATGGTAACGGGCAACAAGATGAACGACAGGCCGTAACATCGACTAGATCAGCTAAACTGCAAGTGTTCATACTTTGGCTTTTATCCTGCACACAAGTCAAAAGGCAAAAGAGAGGTGACTTGGACGGATCGGGTAGCGCATAATAGGTTATGGGAAATCCGTCCGAGTGTTTTTAAGTCAGACCTATCCTGATGGGCTATGGCGAGAACCCGCATGTGCAGAGAGGCCAGGTCCTCCACCATTTTTATAGGTTATGGGAAATCCGTCGAGGTGTTTATAAGTGAGAACTATCCTGATGGGCTATGGCGAGAACCGGAATATGCACAGAGGCCAGGTCCTACCGCTCCACCATTCTTCGTAAATCTCCTGCCCGATGTATCAAACCTCTGACTGAGGAAAACTCTGGGTAACATTTGGATGTTAGGGCTGAAAAGATCTATAGCTCTCAGCCTCATGCTAAAGAAATTTTGGGCCGTAAAACCAATCTATTTATGGATCCACGATGCCCAGATAGAGATCTACAGGTTTCTTAGCCCATACATAGATATCCTTCCCCACAGATGCATATAGCGGTCAGATCTATCAATTGATCCTACTCATATTTGGATGGCGAATACAGGTGAGTACTGCTAGCTTGTAAAGAAATCAGTCCAGAACCACAACAAGCTTTGGGGACTGAACATGAAAGACATTAAGCGAGAGGAACTGAACATGAAAGACATTAAGGAAGAGCAACCCTCCACTGGATCTTAAGGTAAAATTTTTTTCCTTTTTTATGAGATCTATAGAAGGAAACATAGTATCTTTAAAAATAGGGAGTCCAGGGAAGATCAAAACCCTCCAATAAAAGATACAAGAAAGGATGGGAAAAGATATTGCAGGAGGAATACAAGCTAAAACAAAATGATATAGGGAGAGACTCAACTATCCACTTCAATATAAGACTCAGTAGGGGTTTCTTGTACAAGCTCCAAAGGACCTGTTTCTTTCAAAGATGCAGCAAAAGGGAAAATGGGGCCTCAAATGCAATAAGAATAGCAAGCCACCACTACTCGTGCCTATATGGTTTGATCAGACAACTCAAAATCCTACTCTATCTATTGGTATATGTGAGGTAAATGAAATACATGATGATTATTTATGAAAAGCAGTGATATGCAAATTTAACTATTTTTGGCCCAAACCAGAAGCCCTAAGTCAATGGATTTACTCCATATGGATAGAAAACTATGATATAACATGTGCTCAAAATGTTTCTTCATTGTCAAATTCTGCAGAGTCAATGATAAGGAATATGCATTGAATGAGGTACCATGGTTCTGTGGTAATGCTGGCCTTTTTTTAACATGGTGGTTTACAGATTGAAATAGGATGGTCTTATCTAAAAAGCCTTCTCTGTAAAATTACATAACCTAACTCTGCATTTCTAGCATATCAAAGTATTAGTAGGCATTGGCAATGCTCTTGGGAAATTTTTAAAAGTAGACAGTTAGTGTCTTACCAATGATATTTCTACAACCAAAAGCAATGGTCCTAGTTATTGATTATTCAGATGTAGCATTTATCATCAAACTGGTCATTTACAAAGTGCTTGCCCATAAAGTAAAAGCATAGTATTATTCCATAATGAAAAGCAATGGTCCTAGTTCTTGATTATTCAGATGTAGCATTTGTAATCAAACTGGTCATCTACAAAGTGCTTGCCGATAAAATAAAAAATACAGTAAAAGAAGACAACCAACAAAGCCTAAAGGATGGCAGTTTTTAGCGTCTAGGGTAGATGAAATAGAAGTGGAAGAAAACTCAGAAAATTCTAGGAAATATAGCACCATTTAATGAACAAGGCACCCAACTTAATTCACAAAATGATGTAAACAAGAACTACTAGGCTTTAGTTCCAATGAGAACCTACCTACAACAAATGAGCAACTTATTCCAAGTATGGAAATCTCTTGCAACAAGGGAACACACTCAACAGAAAGGTCATATTCTGACAAAGAAACCCAACTACTACTAAAGACTCAAAAATGTCCATTGTAGAATCCACTCCCAACAAGAGGTTGGCACAAAGTGGAAAAAAAAAGAAAGGTAGCAAAAGGTACAAAGTTATCATGTGTATCAGGCATATGCTAATTTAGCATCTACAACATCTAATTTGGCTCCATATGAATAAAATTACTATTTTTCTTTTGGTAAAAGAATATATTTTCATATATTATATATTAAGTAACTTAGAGTTCATAAAATTTGAAAAATATTAAAGAAATATAGGTTTTTTTGTAAGTATTTAAATATAAAATAACTGATCTTCAAAATATTTAAAATTACTTCAAAATAATATAAAACATAAAAATTATATATGTTAAAAAATTCATTAACTAAAAGTTTCTTTGTGTGCACTTAAAATCAGAAACAATATGTAAGGGATCTATATTCCAAAGCCATATTCATAACTTATGCAACACTCATAGAGGTATCTAAAGAATGTAAATGTATATATAGGGTTAGTTCACATATATAATGTATACCTATATATAGGGTGACAATCAAGCTAGTTCTCATATATATTTATATAAAGGTGTGAGAAAGGTTAGTGTTTTTTCCCTCATGCTCAAAGGATCTATCCAATGCCACATTTATAAGGGTATATAACACTCATAGAGGTATGAAAACAATGTATATGTATATATAGGGTGGAAATCACTTTGGTTGTGTTAAATTTGGACAACTAGGTCCAAACTCCATGTTCTGATGCTCAGATTAAGAGGCTAATATTTTTGTTGGATTCCTCTTTCTGAGAGGTGTAAAATCCATATAAAAATAGTCTTAATCCGATGAGCAGAACTTATATTTTGAATTTATTATTCTTAATAAATTATATGTGCAAGGTCGGTCAGTTTTGTCATGTAGGCTCACATGCCCAACAGATGTGTCACACACCCCCATTGATGGATATATATACAGGAGAAGTTGGAGCGAATTTCATCACAACTCAACTCACATCTTCCTCTCTCATCTTAGAGAGTACGAGGTACCTGGAGGACGAATTTCAGCCACACGTGGGAAGGACGAAGAGGACAGACCGTACGGATTTTCTGCTGCTACGGTTTCTGCTGCTAGGGTATCGCAGAAAGTTTGACCAGCATTGACTTTGGTCAATGCTTGGTCCAATCAAGCTGAAAATTGGTGGAAGGTTCGATTTTTGAAGGTCGTACTAGCTGGCACAAAAATCAAGGTCAAAGGGTTGACCGTTTTGCTGCTGCATTGACTTTTAGCTTGATGCCCCTGCGTTGACTTTTCAGGACAGCGTTGACTTTTGTAGAATTGACTTGGGTTGACTCATCTACTGGTTGGAGGGTTGTTGTGACACATGCTGGGCTCACTGACCAAAGGAGACTTTGCTGGTTGAAGCATCTTGTTGACCGCCGAAACGAGCACACACATTTTTACTGTTTCTGATTTGTCTTCTGTAAGATCTGCTTATATGTTCTATCTGCATTTTGCTTAACTTCTTGTATCATTGCTGTGAGAAAAGTGAAATTGCTCTTAGCATAGAACATCTACAAAACTTTACATGGTATCAGAGCTGAGGTGAAGACAAACTCTATCTATAGCAATCATCATCGAAGGAAATGGGTTCCAGGGAGAATGACAAGCTGACTAGTCTTGAATTTAGGGAGAATGACAAGCTGACTGGAAGTGATGACTTCCATGCCTCGAAGATGTTATTAGATCTCAAATTGGAAGATCATGATCTCCTAGATCATGTGACAGGGAAGATTCAAGAACCTCCATCAAATGCCTCTGCTGCTGTTAGAACCAAGTATAAGAAGGGAGAAATCAGAGCAAAGCTGCTCATGAGGGAATCCATAAATAAGAATCTGGTTGCCTACATATCTGAACTAGGCACATCCAAGGAGATGTATGACAAACTGATACTTTTGTTCCGAGTAAACAATGTGAACCAAGTGCTATTCCTCAAGAACAAGTTGAAGAATATGAAGAAGGGCCGAGACGAGTCTATTCAAACTTTCTTTATGAAGTTGACCGAAACCAGGAACAATCTTCTAGCTATTGGGGAGACAATAGTTGATCGTGAGATGGTTCTCACCGCACTTGGAAGACTTCCATATGAATGGAAAGTATTCACAACTACCATTCTCAACAATAATACCATTCCTAACTTTGATGAGCTTCTGTCTAGATGTATGCAAGAAGAAACAAGGATGAAGGAATTTGATAATGAAAGAAATGTTGCCTATGTTGCTCATTCCCGAAAGAAGAACTCTGGTGGTTTTAAGGACAAAGGAAGGACTAAGACTCAAGAGAAGAAAGGTAAATGTTTCACCTGCCATAGGACTGGACACTATGCTAGAGAATGCCCCTTCAAGAAG
>APFE031596370.1:145141-209995 GCA_000404065.3 Pinus taeda | reverse complement strand
AATCCAAAAATGCTGAGTTTTTGCCAAACGGAGCTACGATGACAAAAGGTCTCGCCAGGGGCGAGACCCTTTGAGAAGCCAAAACCTGTAAATTTCCAAAAAATTCCAAAATTACCCAAAATTCTCAAAATTTTTTGGGATTTGTGCTGTAGCTGATGCTAGTGAGTGCCATGATCTTTGAGGGATGCCTCTGCCAAGATACGAAGTGGATTGGTCCTTTTCTTCTGCCTAAGAGCCTCGAACAACCTCCTTTGGAACATTTTCATTCTGGCCTTGCATACATGCATCCTTGCCCAATAGTGATTCTTCATGTTTCTCAGCAACTTCTTCTCTTGGTTGGCCTTATCCAACAACCTCTCTAAATGGGCATTCACCTGGATGAGCATGGACTCTCACTCAGCAGGCAAAGGATCACCGGGCCTCCTTCGGTTTAGGACTCGGTCACTACGAATCCTCCACAACTCATCAAGCACCTTTTCCTCCTCTAGTTGTTTGTTCCGCTGCTCCAGGTAAGTGATGGTCCATTGGGCATCATCAAGTCTCTTCTGCAAAACATCATTCTCGGCCCTGAGATGCTGAATGAGCTCCCTTGCCTCTTGGCTAGGAGAAGTGACCTCAAGATCAATCACCTCGGTGTCCGAAACTCCTGATGGACCCTCATGAATCATGGGCTGCTTGCCCCTCTCTGGTACCTGTGCTGGTGAAGAAAGCGAGGCCCCTTCCACCTGATGTGGAGATAACACTCGCTGTGATGACGATGAAGGCGAGACCCCTTCCACTTGCTGTGGAGATAGTACTCGCCTGGCTGCTGCAAATACGGCCCTTGGGCCTTTCTGATAAGTGACCAAAGGAGTGGAGCTAATATGTCGGGTGATGGGAGCATCAGGCTGCTGGGATGGTCCTCCCTCCTCATGAATGACCTCCTGATGTGGCACTGTGAAAAACTCACGGGTGATGAACTCCTCCCATGAAATGCCCTGCTGAGTCAACTGATGTGAGACTATGAGCTGAATCAAACTATAATGGTATAGGCTCCTGTCCTGCTGAGCTGGGGTCTTCTTCTGCAACTTGGGCACCATCCTCTGAATGTTTTGAAATAAGTAGATCGGGATGTTCATCATCCTCACTCGGGTGAAATGCATCAAAAGGTGAATATGATAGGAGTACACTTGTGAAAATCTGCCCTCACAGGTAAAATAATGCATAATAAGCCTCATGATGGGAGCATACTCGCTCCGGAGAAATTTGAATGGGAAAAGACCTGTCAAAAGTCTTACAAATGATGGCTGGACATAGGGCTCAAAGTGAATAAAATCTAGCAATCTGCGCTTAGGCCACACTTCACCCACATTTGGTATCCCTGTAGCCTGTGAGATCACCTCAGGAGTCAATGTGAAGTTCACCCCTGCCAGAGTGACATGTCCATCATGGAGGTGCAAGACAAACAAGCGGGCCAACTCTCTATGATGCTGAATTCGAGAAATTCTCACACAGAAATCATAACAAGACATATACTGAAAACAACTCACTACCATGGGGCAGGCCTGTAATTATGCCAGAGAGGTGGGATCCTCTCACTTATGATGTCCACCCTTACGAGGCCTCCTCTCCTCTGTAGATGATGAATGGTCATCACTTTGCTCATAAGTCTTGGCTTCTGACATGGTTTTTGGAGCAAAGGGGACAAACTGAAAGTCCAATGGAACTGCTGTCTCTGCCTGCGAAAATTCTGAACTCTATGTTGTTTCAAGGGGAAAAACATGAGGGGAATGTTAGGGGAGGGAATTTCTTAATAAGGAATGGGAAAATATGAAAATAACAGGGAATTTCAAGGGAGATTTAGCAAATGATCATTCTTATAGGAACACTTATTGGAATTTAGGAAATCATTTGCAAAGACACCTTGTATATAGGGAAAACATATATGGAAATAAACATGGAGTATATGTACACATGTTTAATCAAGGGAAAAAGGGAATTTATGCACCATCTTGCTGACATTTTAAATAAACAATTTTTGTTATTTTTGTACATGCATATGATAGGGGATATAGGGTTTTGAAACTTTATATATACATTGTTTTATATGTGTGTCTTGGGAGGGGTAGGGTTTCAATTTAGCGATTTAGGGATAGGAAGGGGATTTACATTTCAGTTACAAATAACATAGGGAAAATGACATATATATGAATATGAAAAGAAGGGAAGGGGAAAGGAAACCAACTGAGGGAAAAAACAATTTGAAACATCATAAAACCCTAACGCATTTTGCAAACAAATATTGCAGCCATATAAGTCATTTCATTTGCATGATATGAAGTTAAAACCATAGCCTACCACCTTAATTTCATCATCTATCTCCAAAACAATGAATAAAGACCCTACCTCGAGCGATTGAGATGATTTGAAGAGAAGTTGGGAATTTTGTTTGAGTTTTGCAGGCCGACGGCTCAACGGGTTGCGCAGGCCTCTCAACTGGTCGCGCACTGCCCAACGGGTTGCGCCCGTTAAATTTCTGAACTGTGGAGGGGTGCTGGATGGGTCGCGCACCGCCCAACGGGTCACACACCACCTTGAACGGGTCGCGCACTGCTCTGCTGCCCGAAACCACTGCAATTCCGCTCCTTTCGCCTATCACTCTCTCAAACCCTCTCTTGCAAGCTTTCAAATGCACAAGAGAGTGAAAGGAGGGAACATACCTTTTATAAACTTCATTTGAAAAAAATTCATCCATAAACCCACTTTATAAGGTTTCTTTTTGACACTTTTTTAAAAACACTGATTTTGGTTTCCTTTATCCTGAATTTGACTTTTTGAGTGCTTTGACTTGATTCTTTTTTGCAGGTAGATCATCTGAAGGACCTTGGCAAGGGGACCAGGGTTGCAGTTCGTCTGTTTGAAAACTTTAAAATTTCATCACTTATTTACAAAACTGAGAAAATGACCTTGGGCTTTAAAAACAGAGTTTTTAAATCCAAGGTAAAAATTGACTGTACAAGATAAAAATATCGAAGAAACATGTTAACAAAGCTCCCTCTGGCTTGCTGAGTACTCATGGATTTTCAGAGACATGACCTTGCAGAGACAAATTACCAAAACCCTAGACCTAGGAATTTGACAGTAAGACACATCAAGACAAGCTTGAAAAACTTTAATAACTGATATGACCTGATCCAGCAAAGCCAAGAGGGGCATAAAGACCAGCTCCTCCATCAGGGTTATGGCATGCCTAACGGGATGCAAGATTTGACACTGATGAGACTGCTACTAATGCAAATGCAAAGAGCTTTTTGATCACTGATGGAGGGCTTTCAAGACCGACACTAACAAGTTCAACAAGAGATACATCTAATGTAGCTAGTCAGGTATGAGGCCACGCTGACCAACAATGTTATGGTCAAACCTAGTCAAGAAACCCTTTGGTCAGGTCAAGTCAAGTCAAATACCTGCCAATCAACTTCAACCCTCTCCAATCTTCCCAAGTCAAATTTTTACCTATTAGAATATTCTTAGAATCTCGACTTGTCCAGAATTTCGGCCTGCCTAGAATATGCTACCTAGAAACTGCCTAAATTTTCACACATGCAAGGTCGAGAGAGAGAGAGAGAGAGAGAGAGAGAGAGAGAGAGAGAGATGCTAGAGATGAATTTGTCCTTCTTGTCCTTGTCCTTCTCTTGAATTGCCAGAAACTACCTTGTCTCTTGTGCGGTTGAATTGTGCGTTGTGCCTTGAGGAGGTCAAATGCTCTTTGTATAGTGATATTCCTATTTGAATGGGTGCGTCTCTTCCATGTACGACTTGACTTGAGGGAGGATTGACTTAATTAGCTTGGAGTGAAAAAAACAAAAAATCAAAAATCAAAATTTTCTCTTTTAAATCTGACATGAAGAACATGTCTTACAATTACATTATACATTTTGAGGGCTAAAATATAAATTCTGAAGACCGACCATAGCTACAAAAATTCAAAACTCCCTTTTAGCTAGGGAGGTATTCATAAAGACCAGACAAATGTTTTTGTTTTAAACAAATTTCTCTAAGAAAAGGTTATATAAAAACATCATTACCATAATTGGGTCAACAAGTGTGACACATGGTAAACTCATAGCATAAAAAATTACCATAATTAGGTCAAACAACTTTGACACATGGTAAGTTAAAAACATCAACAAGTTACCATACTTTGGCTTAGAACCTCAGACACATGGTACATCCTAGCCATAATTTGGGTTAGTACTTTGGACCTATGGTATCTCCTCACCATAATTTGGGTTAGTACTTTAGACACATGGTACATCATTTAGCATCAACTAGTCACCATAATTTGGGTTAGTGCTTGACACATGGCATCCAAAATAATCTTGGCCCACCATCATTCGGGTCAACATCTTTGATACATGGTGAATCTCCTAAAGGCCACACTCCCACTGAGTAATTTAGGGCTTGGTGCTAAATGAACTTGATGCTCCAGGACAATTCTTCCTCATTCAGGTCAACATATTAGACACAGGAAGAATGTCAGCCCTCTACAAGACCATTCTCCCTAATTTGGGTCAATATAATTGAAACAAGGACTCGGGAGAATTTCAGTCCTCTACAAGACCATTCTCCCTAATTTGGGTCAATATAATTGAAACAGGGAGAATGTCAGTCCACGATGCTAACTCATCAACATTCCTTTTCAATGAGAGAGGAATTCTCAACAAGTCCAAGCTTGTAACTAAAGTATATAAACTTCTCTCTAGATAGAGGCTTTGTAAGAATATCAATAATATTCTCATTAGTAGAAACATAATAGAGCTTCATTGCTCCCTTCCACACCATGTCATGAATCAAGTGGTACTTGATCTCAATTTGCTTCGAATTTTCATGGAATGCTTGATTTTTGTTAGCTTCACACAATGTTGATTATCACAAAATATCATGGTTGGCTCGAACACATCATCAAATAGTCCTACAAGTAATTTCTGAAGCCACACTGCTTCAAAACTCGCTAAATTAGCTACAATATACTCTGCCTCGGCAGTGATGAGTGCGAAAGATAATTGCTTCATGCTCATCTCCGAAATCATAGTGAAGCCCAAAATGAAGCAACCTCCAGATGTACACTTTCTGTCTTCAACACTCCCTGCATAATATGCATATGCATAACCTTGTAGCTGTATATCACCATTTGAGACATATCTCAAACCATAATCAATAGTACCATGCAAAGATCTTAGTACATGCTTTGCTGCAATCTAATGATCATGTCTTGGTTCCACCTGGAACTGGCTTAAAGTATTTATTACAAAGAAAATGTCCAACATGGTATTAACCAAATATATTAGTGAGCCAATCAACTTCTGGTACACGGATGGATATATCAAATATGACTCAATGCATCTCAACTTAGATTTGTCACCATGGGATTTGCCATTGATTTACAATCCATCATCCCAAACTTTTGTAGGATTTTGATAATATATTTTCCTTGACCAAGGAAGATCTTGCCAAGTTTCTACCATACTTCTAGCCCCAAATAGTAGTGCATTAAACCAAGGTCATTCATATCAAATTCAAAGGACAACCCCCCCTTACACAAAATAATGAGATGCTCCACACTTGTAAAAAGTAAGTCATCAACATACAATAGTAAAATCACAGGTTCATTCTTCTCAACCTTGATATACAAGTTTGAATCAACATCACTTTTGGAGAAACCAAGTCTTGTTAGGTAGCTATCAATTCGAGAGCATTGGGCTCTAGGTGCTTTCTTAAGTCCATACAAGTTTTTCTTCAATTTGCAAACATGAGATTCTCTTCCATGAACATCGAAACCTTGAGGTTGCTCTATGTACACTTCTTCCTCAACCACACCATTGAGGAAAGCAGTCTTTACATCCATTTCACGAAAATTCCAGCCCATAGAAGAAGTAATAGAAATAATAGATCTAATGGTAGTGTACCTGGAAACCAGAGAAAACGTCTCATCATAGTCCTCTCCCTCTTTCTGGGAGAACCCTCTAGCCACAAATATTGCCTTGTATTTGTCAATACTTCCATCCACTGCATGCTTGATCTTATATACCCATTTGGAGGTTACCATTAAATTTCCTTTAGGTCTCGACATAATCTCTCATACATCATTCTTCATAATTGAATGGTATTCTTTCAACATTTCATCCTTCCAAACTTGCTGGCTAGCTTCTTCTTCAAAGGTGGAAGGTTCAAATCAATGAGATTAGTCATTAATCTTGCATATCCAAAATACCTCTTCTATCTCTTTCTTTCGCTGAAGGTGCCACATGGTGCTACATGTCCTACTTCTTGCAAAGTGGATCTAAGCCAAGTTGCACTCTTCCTAATTTCAAGAACAACAATTGGCTCCATTGGATCACTAGGCCCTTCTAGCTCTTATGGATGATCTATGGGATATTATGCAAGATTGGATGGACCTAAGGCTTCTTCCTTGGGAGATTCATGTTCTTCATTCTCATCAAAATCCATGGAAAATTCTTTAGATTTTCAATATGCAACATTCTCATCAAAGATCACATCCCTGTTGAATTTAACCTGTTTTTCTCATGGTACATAGATTCTATAGGCATTTGATGACTCACTATATCCAATGAATATTCATTTATTTCTTGAAGGCTCTAGCTTATTTCTCTTATATTTAGGTACATGGATTATATTAGACAACCAAATATTCTTAAATGATCAATCTGTGGTTTTTAGTCCGATGAGAGTTTCTTTAGGACTTTTGTCTTCCCAAATTCGATGATGACTTCTAATTTGAATATAGATAGTTCTCATAGATACTTCAATCCATAGAAACATAGGCAAGTCTTGATCATGCATCATTACCTTGATAGATTCATCGATGGTTCTGTTCTTTCTTTCAACAATTTCATTTTGTTGTGGATTGTAAGGGACTATCAACTCCCTCTTGATCCCATTTTCTTTACAAAAGGAAACAAGCTCCTTGGAGATGTATTCTCATTCATTATCAAATCTCAGGATCTTGATTTTCTTTCCGTTCAATGTTTTCCACTTCAACCATAAATTCTTAAAACTTTTCAAAGACTTCGTCCTTTAGCTTCATGAAGTAGATCCATGTCTTGCGAGAGAAATCATCAATAGATGTTACATAGTACAAAGATCCTCCAAGATATTTCATTGACATTGGACCACATACATTATAATGGAATAGATCCAAAATTTCCTTGGATCTACTTTCGTTGCTTGGAAAAGGCCTCTTGACATTCTTCCCAAGTGCACATCCTTTACATACTTCTTCATGTTCTACTTGCAAATCTAGAACACCTGAAACCATCCGTTTTAAAGCAAGAAAAGTTCTATAGTTAATGTGTACATATCTTCTATGTCAAAGTTCAGATGGATTGATGTCATTATGTACTAATGTTTGAGCAAGTTGTTTCAAGAGTTTATATAACCTTCCTTCACGAATTCCAATTACTCTAGTGGAATCTATACTTCAACCTTTTGGCCACACAAGTAATTTTCCATCAACAAATTCTACTCTATCTCCTTTATCTTCCAAGCATGAAATAGAAACCAAATTCTTTTTTAAACCCAATACATATAGTATTTTGCTAAGATGAGTGTTTTCACCTTATTCCAGCTCAATGGAAGTATTCCCAACACCTTTTACTACATAACTAATGTGTGTCCAAGTTCTACCTTTTGCCACAATATTATTTCCATTAGACTTGTGAGGTTGTCATGATCTCTAGTCATGTGCCTTAAGGCACTACTATCTACTAGCCACAATTCATTTCTATTTGCAATCGAACCTATAAGAGCAGAAAAATAAAAGAAACCTTTGGTACCTGAATCTTCAGCCTTGGAATTATTTGGTAGTCCATTAATGTCTATTGTGGTGGCATATGTATTTCCCTCTCTTTCTATCATTCGACCTTTCAGGACAATTGTGTCTATAGTGACCAAATTTTTGATAATGATAGCATTGAACTTTTGATATATCTCTCTTTCCTTGAGGAGTAGATCTTCTTCCTTCGGGTATTATTTCTTCATTTCTTCTTTGGAAACCGAACGTCTTTCTTCCTCAAGCCTCCCTGAAACACGCTGCATATGCTTGAGAGTCTCCTTCTTTGGATATCTGAATCTTTCCTTTTGACATGAATCTAGATTCTTCTTGAGTACAAGAAGTCCATAGTTCTTCAAAATTTCGAGCTTCTTTTTTGGCACATATACCCAATGCAAAAGAGTCTCAAAATTCAGGTAGACCATTAAGTGTTGCAGTCACTAGTTATTTTTTAGAAATAATTTCATCAATTGCTTGAAGTTGATCTCTTAATTAAGAAATCCTCATGAAATATGATACTATTGTATCATTTCTTGTCATTCTAACATCACGAAGCTCATTGTTTCACCAATGTTGTTGATAGTCTATAATCCATCTAGGGCATCATACATATGCTTTGAAGATTCAAGGTTTGCAACATAAGGAATCAAGTGATCTTTGATAGAGTCCACAATGATGCTTCTAGCGGTGATGTCATCCTTCTCATATTTTGTTTTCCCTTCATTATATGAATAATCATCTCCAAGCTTAGTAGCTTTACCTTTCACAATATTTAAAAGATCATTCTTTGCAAGGAGGAGATCAATCCTTGTCTTCCAAGCCCTAAAGTTTGTAGCTCCTTCCAATTTGTTTTTTACCTTCATATAGGAACCCATAGTCATAGACAACAATTAGATAATGATAGGTCTTCTTCAATGCTCTTCCTTTTACAAGTGTTATTAAAGAGTGATTTCAATGTCCTTTCCTTCACCAATGCTCTGATACCATGTTGATTTTTCAAATGCAATAGATATAAACACAAATTTTTGAAATACTAATAATTACTTCAAATGATGTAGATCTTTTAACAATTCCATTTTATTATTAAGAAATTACACTTCATAAATTCAACCATAAAACCATGATGACAATAGAGATCACAATGCATAAATACAACACAATATTTACCCTGGGAAAACCCACTTTGGGGAAAAACCCAACGACCTTCTCCTTAGAGAAATTCTTTAGTTCAACAAGAGATACATCTAATGTAGCTAATCAACTATGAGGTCAAACTGACCAATAATTCTACAATCAAACATGGTCAAGCAATCCTTTGGTCAAGTCAAGTCAAGTCGTTTCTTTCCCTTCAGCTTCAGCCCTCTTTGATCTGCCTAGCCCAAATTTCAGCCTCCCCAGAATTTTAGCCTGCCCAATATATGTTGCCTAGAAACTTCCCATAAGTTCACAAGTGCAAGGTCAAGAGAGAGAGAGATAGATACTAGAGATGAAGTAAACATTCTTGTCCTTCTTCGTCCTTCCTCTCCTTTGCTTGAATTCCCAAAAACTGTCTTGCTTTTTGTGAGGTCGAATTGTACCTTGAGGAGCTCAAATGCTCTTTATATAGTGATCTGCCTGTTCAAATGGGTGTGTCTCTTCACTAGGGCCGACTTGACTAGTTTGGAGCAAAAAATTCAAGATTTTCTGTTTTAAATTTGACATAAAGAACATGTCTTATAATAATTCTTTCAAAGGCTAATCCATGAAAATGACATGAAGTACATGTCTTACAATTACATTATACATTTCAAGGGCTAAAATATAAATTATGAAAATCAACCATAGCTACAAAAGTTCAACAACTATGTCCCTACCATCTTTTGCATTTTCTTTTTCTTTAGTTGTGGCTATATATGTTTTTATCATCCTTTTAGTTGCACAACCTCTTAGGGAAATTTTTTGGGTTTGTTGATATTGCTAGACCTGCCAAAAAAGGGGATCTCCCCAGTATGAAGTCCCAACTAGACCTCACACCCTTTCGTGTAAGAGTCTCATCTGGTATGATGACCTGGTTGCCATTATCTTAGAGATTTTCCTTAGCTCTTGTTGTTCAACACATGAGAGTGCTATGCTTGTAACTTCAAAAAGTGAGGTACATGTGCCTGGTGAGTGTGTAATGTAACTTATGTCCGGGTTCTATTACTGTAAGGGGAGAGAGTAAGGTGAGCCTCTAGATGAGAGGTAGTAGCACCACCCAGGGAGAGACACACGCGAACCAACAAGGTTCTGTCCAGCATCCAACGGAGTAGTCCACAACAGAGGCAGAGTCGAGCGAGTCAACATGAGTCATCTGGGCAGCTCTACGCAATTCTTGGGAACAATACAAAGTGGGACTGCAGATGATCAATTGGGCTGCTCTGCGCATTTATGGGGAACAGTGTTGTCCCGGGTCGAAGTGCAGAGCAGATTTCTAGTAGACCAAATGGAGGCTTGATAGTTGAACTTGTGGGAAGCACAATTTGGATCGGGCTTGGAGGCAAATTCTGCGCTGTTATGGGAGACAGACAACATGCTCACTTCCAGGATTACACAGTGCAACTACCTGGGGGTAGCCTCAAGCAGTACACATTTCTAGGTAGCAGAGCAAGGTCATTGAGATTGGGGTTCAGTTGAAGGGGTTTGACCAGTCGACAAATTTTCAGGAAAAATGGCTAAGTGTGAGAGCAAGTGAACTTGTGCAGACGTGACATTGTGATCATACACTTAGCATATTTTGACGATAAGACAACATAAACCAACAAGAAAAAACATGTGCTCAGTGAGATTGTCTTAAAGCTAAGAGCGACAAGTGCGACACTTGAGATAGACCTTTGAACGACCATGGCGACACTTGCGTGATTTTTCTTGCAACTTTGTGTGTGAGTGCGATTGATGTTCACAGAACGAAGACAACTCATGCACACAAAGAAAAACCTTCAAAATCACCAGAACAGATTACAAGCATGACAAAGCAATCTGTATGCCAAAAGACGACTGCTGGTGCAACAAGCGAAAGGGAGCAAGACTATACTTACCCTCCAGATGGTTATGCATTCAATAGAGTTTGCATGCGGCCCTGATATTTTATCATAACATGGTTCCTTGGTCTTTCTCCTCAACTCCTTGAGAGTCATCTAGCATGTCATCTTTCCTTGTGGTCAATGAGAGATAGATCTGTGTAGTTTCAGCTGGCAGTGACTGTTGTCGGGATGAGGCCTTGGGAGGCACATATGCACAGTTTCTAAATGCAAGATAGATTGGACAACTGGGACAATACTGCGTAGTTTTTGGATGCAAGGCACTGCCGCGGGATGGGGTCCTGGGATGATAGTTCTACGCAATTTTCTTGAGCAAGGTTGTCGGACTGATCTACACATTTCTAGAGAGCAGTGTTGGATGCCTGACTACTCTGCGCATTTTGGAGAGAAATGTTGGTTGCCTAACTCCTTTGTGCATTTCTGAAGAGTAGTCCAGGTTGCCTACCCACTCTACACATTTCTGGAGAGCAACTGAGGGATAACACTACGCAGATTATGGAGACAATGGGTTTCGACTGAGGGAAGGACACTGGAGGAGACCACTGCGTAGTTTTGGATGCCAAGGGAGGCTGGGGTTCCTGCACATTGTGCAATTCCAGTAGGAAAGGAAAAAAGCTTGAGGGTTGCAGAAGCAAAGCGTGCAGTTTCAGAAAGCTGGATGAGGCTAGGTTGCTCGGGAAACTGGCTAAGTATGAGATCAATGAAACTGATGTAAATAGTGATAGAAATTGACTATGATCACGCACTAGAACACTTAGTGATACAACATAGACCATCCATAACATATAAAACATACTTTGCTTGATGCAATGACCTTCATGACAAGAGTGCATGAAGTGAGTGTGAAACATGTCTATGTAATGAGAACAACTCATACACACAAATATTTCCCCTTACAGTAGAACACACTTCCCTTTGCATGACAAACGATAATCCCCATGCCCAAAGATGACACATTGTGCATAAAGATAGAAACGTGGACAACTCTTAAGATCAAGGAGGGGGCTTGAGATCATAATCTTACCAATAAGTGACCAAGGAACAATCAAACACAAGATCCACGACAGGCTCCGAAATTTGGATGTAGGCCAAAATTTTGGGGTGTTGCAGCCGCTACAATAGGGCCCTAACTCAGAGATGAGGATATAAGGTATAAATCCTAATGACAAATGACAATCAACCCAAAGAATGGATGTGGATGTGATGTCCCAAACTAGATTTTGCAATAATCTTCTCAATTACCATGGAGACATTTTTAACGAGCACTTCCCAGTAATTTTCTGCTAATTATTAATGTAAGGACATTTCATCAAACATATGGCATACAATTTAACATGAAACCTTCGTTTGACAATAAGAAAAAGCAACAGACACAACATTATTATATTAAATATGAATCTGAATATACATGAGAACATGTTAAGACACCAACAAGATGGAAGAAATGGCTGAAACAAATCATTGACAATGACCTGCCCAATGAATTCGTTGATGCCCTAATAAGAAACTTGGATGGATCCTCCTTATACCTTTTAAGATAAAATCCACAAATTGATATGGTGAGGAATCTAAGTGATTACTCCTTCATGGCTAGCTAGCGTTGAATCTTCACCACCAAAGACTAGTTATTTTTATTCAACTAGGGTGGGTAATTTCTCCACCAAAGATCATATTTAGGGTGATAAACCCTCAAGAAAGCTCCAAGATCCAAAATAAGAATCCATCAGTTATCCAGACATACCTAAAGAATGATCTTGAGCTCCCTTTTAAAATATTTAGCCATCCCAATACCATGGGTATGTATTCCATAGATACCAATACCATGGGAAAGTAAATACATAATAATGCGACTTTACAAAGTTCTCCATGTTTTCCTGGCCACATTTTAATCTAATTAAATCAATTGTTTCCCTTGTAGTGATCACTCAGAAAAGGGACATGGAAGTGGATAATAAAAGAAATAGGGAATGTGGCAAATATGGAGTGCGTTGAGCACACTATATCAATTAGTGCCCCGTGTTTGTGTCCTTCCAAAAGGAAGGACCTCGGGGAAAGTCACACTAGACTAGGGGTAAGTGATAATCTCCTAGGTGAAGTATGAAAACAAGGGTACAATGAAGAGTGGTCAATATTCCAACTTGGCCTATGATCCATATTAGTATGCCACCAAAACATTAAATAAAAGCACATGATTACAAAAATGGTTAATTTACATTTTAATAGATGACCCACCTTCCTTCAAAAAGCATGTCAGATGGGAGAGAGCACTGATTGGAGCATAAGTGGACAACTATAATTTAAAGATCTTTGTGGGCCATCATAAGGCTGTTGGATGGTTGACTATGTGTCAAATGAAACAAAATTCCTCTTATGGGTTCCCAACATTTGGTGGTTAATAGGGCATATAGAAAAACTACTTATAAACTAATCCTATGCCAATGTTAAATTATCAAGTTGAAAATCGTTTATACACACCCCAAAAATTAGCTAATGAAACTCATATGAACATCTTTAACATTATTTTGATAAAAATTAAGGTTCAATGTAATATGTATTCATGAATGAATTGAATATGTGCAAGACACAAGCTTGTAATTTCAATTTGATTTCAGTAGTTCGAACATGAAATAGATAAAAATAACTATTATAGCTAATCCATTGAAGGTGATATTTGTTTATATAATACATGGATGCTTTAGAGAGGGAGTGAAAGTGGGAAGCGAGAGCGGGGAGCGACAGTTTCAAAAGCTGCCAAGTCGGGAGCGATTTTGGGAGCAAATTTTATATAATATATATTTTGATGCATATATGTCAACAAAAGAATGTAGAATGATGAATTAGTGATAAAAACACATAAAAACATATATTAAACCATATAACATCATTAATCTAGTAGTTATAATCTTCATCAACCATAGATCCACAAATTATAAGTTCTCATTTATATAGCATGTAAGGGTGCACATAACCAAAACAACATACCCTTACATAACCAAAACAACATTGAGTGCAATCCATCTCCGAACCAAAAATACATCAACAAATCGCCTTTAGACATCCTCTAGCATCCAAAAAAATCATGCGACAACAAATAAATACATATCATCAAAATCGTTGTCTATCATAGATCTTTGTCATTAATATCACCCTCTAAGAATTAACATAAGATAGAAAAAACGTAGCATGTCAAGTCGATATTTTGTTTGAGTGATGAGTACATTTTTAGTAGGGTCATGATAGAGGAGTTTGACAATCAATGTCACTAACATCAAGGTACATAGAGGGCTTGGTGCTCCACTAATCTTTCACATCCTGAAGATGAACCACCATTGCTGGTTTGAAACGTCGATCAAAACAAGAAACCTAATGCGATGAATCTGGAAGATGATCTACACAATAAATACGTAGTACATGACAAAATCCAATGGAAGCATTGCAATCCCCAAAATCCAGAAATCCTGAAAAACTGATAAGTTTGGCAGGTTTTGAGTGATATCTAAAATTTTACTTTCTCCATTTGAAATCCAATGAGGTCAAAATCACTCTCAAACATCTTAAGTCATTTAATGGTACTGTTAAAAATTTAAGTAAAATGATGAAAATGAAAGATAAAGAAGAATGTCACTTTTACTTTAAGAATTTAACATTACCATGAATTGCATATCAATAATAGGGTCATAGGTTTGAATGTTAGGTTTCCCCACTAAAAAAACTCTTGTTAAAAATTGTGTTCGAAACATCTTTATGAAAAAATAATTGCGAAGAAAGCAAGGGATCCAATTTTTTTTTTCGTGGGAGCATGCTCTCGGGTTGCTCTCTTTCAGAGCGTGCTTTAGGAGCATATTCGGGAAGGGGGTGGAGGAGTGGGGGGCGCACTCCCTGGTAGCCCTCGTCCATTAACTGGTGGATAACTCTATTGATTTTTCAAGTGAAATAGATTCAAGCACAATTTCTGAAACTGATAATTACTTCTAAATATATTGAATATTATCTTAGCACTTTCAATTCATCACTAAGCAATTATACTTTAGAAATTTAGCCATAGAAAGCACCAGGACACTAGAGATCACAATAGAACAATGATGCACAAAGACACAAGATTTTACTGTGGGAAAACCATAAGTAGGGAAAAACCCAACAACCATTTCTTAGAGAAATTATCCAATTAAACAAGAGATACTATCTGATTTTTCCAGTCAAATAAAGTCAAACTTGTAGATTTTTACTTGTAGAATCAACAAGTTATGTGATATGCTAAAACATAATACAAGAATCTACTCTCCTCTTCAGCGGAAACCAAAATTGATCGATGAAAACAATAAGCAGAAAATGAAGAATATCAATCACACATAACACAATATTTCTCTAGGGAAAGCAACTGCTATAAACTCTGACTATCTATTTTGTATTAAATAGAATATCTGAGAAGAAAATACAATGCTTATTCAACCCGAACAATTCTTGCACTAGTACAATTTATCTCTCTGCCTCACAAGCCAACTCAAGCCAACTCAAGCCAACACTTAGTCAATTCTGTTGCCTACCAAGCCCCTACTTCCTTGCACAATTCCTAAGAGAATTAGCCTGTATTTAATTGGGAAGTTCTCCACCCATGACTACGCAATCCATCCATAGGCCCTCAACTGATTGCATGCACCATCTGTACAACTCAGAAAATTATACAATTGATAGTACACTATCTCTGAACTCTAATATCAACTGGGTCTTTCTCTACACCGACATGCGTGAGTTATTTAAGAGTGAAACTTTAGTTAATTGGTGTGGCACTGAGGATGCACTGGTGCACTAACCCACTACTAGACTCCTACTACTTCCTCCAACAGTTAGAACTAGTTTAACTGACTATAACTCAGTTAGACTGAGTTATCTAATTACAACTCAAAATAACTCAACCTGGCCCCTAAAATTTAGGAATCATTCTACATGACTCTAGATAGATATCCAAATAGAATTTACTATGTCAATTAAGTTAATTTAACTTAATTAACAACTACAAGTTGCTATGAGAATAGAATTTTCATTTAATTCACAATTTAATTCAAGGACAAATTTAATTGGAATTTCTAGATGTTATTTTTAACATTTCTTGTTGCTATTTTCAACATTCCCTCTCAACAAGAAAGAAATTCAACTTTATCCTGATCTAGTACCTTTGGAATGTTCTGCATGAAAGACTTCTCTCTAGTGTTGTTGTTGCTTTAAATTTTGAAACTGAAAAAGCATCCAAACTAAATTAGTATGTTGCATCTGTAACCAGAGTCTTTGACTGCTACTAGCTATGCCTTTTTCGACTGAAAACTTTGCGCTTCTATTGACTCTGCCTATGTGCCATCTGCACTGTTGTAAACTCTTCTCTGCACTCCCCAGTATCTGACTGTTACTAGTCTCTGCCTCTGTCACTCTGAATTCTGACAGCATTAACCGCCACTGATCCATCCTGCTACTATGTACTGTGGGATCCCGTAGCAAGGTAATGATCCATGAGACAAAACCTCTCAATGGACCCTGCCCAAATTTTTGCAATCTTGAGACTATTACTTTACATTGCCCCACCTCTCACCTGGAGGTATGGCTGCATGTGCTCCCTTTGCCCACTTGGCTCAAAATTCCCCCCTACTGGAGGTCTTTCCTTGAGTGGTTGTCTCCACTCGGCCTCCTCTCTTCTTCTCTAATTGTGGCTACACCACAACATTTTGAAGCTGCTTCTGAGGTTGCTTCTTCTCTACTTGGGTGGATCTCTCCACTCGGTCTCCTCTCTGCTTCTCTAATTGTGGCTGCTCCACAACTTTCTGAGGCTGCTTCTGAGGCTTCTTCTGGGGTTGCATGTTGAGAGGTAATTCATTCTCCCTCTCAACCACCAAGTCTCTAACCTTTTCCTTGCTCCTAGAGGCTTTGCATGCATCTTGTACCTCAAGAGCATACAAATTCTTGACTCGCACACCAATCCGTTTCACTTGTTCTGTGGCGATGTGTAATGTTCATAAACAAGAATTTAAGTGATAAACCAATTAAACAAACAGTGCAACAGTGGAAAATTAAAAACATTTAACAAACACCCACAAAGCACTGTAATACTAGAACTGTTGAGCCATATATTATGAAATATGAGAGCATGAGTACATTATATGGAGTAGTGCACCTGGAATTGTCTCAAGGACAAGTTGGACCAAACCTAGGTGGTAGAATAGTTGGAAAGATGGTTGTTCAGCTGTTGCTCTACTATGCTTTACGCTGTCCCAGTAAACTATTGATTTTCTGACTTCGGCCTACTGGAAAGTGCCCAAAAATTGCCCAAAAATTTCTGTCCTTTTAGCCTTAGACTCCTTGGACAAAACCCAGTAAAACCCAGATGGGAATTTCTCTGATTTTGACTTTGGATTTTCGGCCTCTTGGGAGCTGCTCTCTAGCTACTGCTGCCAAATTCGATTTGCAGGAAACAACCTGCAAATCCGCCTGGAAACACCCCTCAAATGCTTCTTTCCCCAATAGTATCTGGTTCCTTGCTTCCCGGATGGTCCTTGGCCCTGATGACTACTTAATCAAGCCCGACGAATTTGCTGCTGGAGGCCACTTCACAGTCTCTCTGCTCATAAATGTATATTGTTGCGTGTACTTGCTGGCTGGCTACAAAACGCTAATAAAATACCCTCAATCCTCCACCTTCCTTGCTCCTAAAAACTCCCAGCAAGTGAGGGGCCTCTTGGCTGGCTAAATGAACCTCTACGTATTCGTGGCTGCTCAGAAAACACACAATCCCTTCCTCTGCGTGGCTGGCTGAGCTGTGAACCGCTGCTAGAAACTCCTGAAATCTCTGTGGAACAACCTCTCTAGGGCGGGCACGGATGGTCCCCTTGAAGTAGAGGTTGAATCTTCCCTGTAGAAGACTCATGGCTAAACAACCGGTAGACTCGCTAAGCAACAGAGCGTACAAGAGTGAGTTTGTTTGTCAAATATTCAAAATCAAAACAAAATGAGAACTAATCTCTCTTTATAACTCCTTGGGCGCCTTTAGCCTCATGTGGGCCCTTCCATCCACCCATTCGATTTTCCCTTCAAACATATCGAATGGCTAATTTGAACTCTTATGTGGGTGGCTCCCACATTGCAGTAGTAGTTAAATAAAGTCGATTTGGCCCCTAAGTCCCTAAGTCGAAAGTGTGGGGCCCTCTTCCTTAGTAAAAAATGTGCAAAATTGTGTAGTAGCACCCTGTTACTAATGTGTTTGAGAAGGGACATGACAGTCATTTTCTCCCAAATGTTGCTTGCCCTCTAGCAACCTCAAAGCTGGGTGCTCCAAAATATGCTCACCCTCCTAGGTGGCATCCTCATCTTGCAAGTTCTTCCAATGCACAAAACATCGCTTGTCCTCAAGCAATGCCTAAAAAAACACCCTCTCTGACTGTGGACCCCCATTATCACTACAAACTTCACCACGGTCCCGAATGTGCCATATGATCGTCCGTGATCGTTGTAATATCCTATAGTGAAGGAGTCCCTCGATACTAGGATCCCAAGCCAACCTAATCAACGTGAAGCCCCCTTGCTCCACTCACTATCCTGAAAGATATGGGCATTAGAACCCCTGTGTCTATCACCAATGAGTAGATCACCCTGATGATGTAAAACTATGCCCAAATCCTCATGAAGCTGCTCTACCGAATAGTCCATCTCATACACTACAATAGTAAACTCCTGACGATGTAATCCAATCCCGGTGAAATTGAACCCTCGTCTACCCAGGCCTCCCTTGATCTCCTCCTGTCGATCACCCTGCCACACTAGTGAATTTCCCCACACCATCAAAGAATCACTAAAACCAAATGGAAGATCGGCATGACCCTCCCTTGTAGAAACCAATTTACCTCTACGGGTAGTTGAACTGCTCAGCCCTGTTATGGCAGAAATCCCTTGTTGACATTGTGACACTCTGGTCATGAATGACTGCCTAGCATGCTCGTACCAAAACCTCCTCTCCCATAACTCTCGACCATAATCTATGCGATGATCAAGGCTATGCCAATCTTGCCAAAGTGACTCAACAATGTCGATGCCTATCACTCCATGGCTAGCCCAAATCCTGTGAAACAATCTGCCTTGTCCTATAGCGAGGAATTTGGTGATCACCCATGTGTCCGCCTGTGAACGAATTAGTCCACTTGTTATCCTGACCATGCTCACCGAGGGGTGGAGTATCCCACCAATCCATTGGATCCCTGGATCCCATAACCATACTGGAGGTCCACAAACCCCAATCCTCTCCGTCTGTCGTTGTGATATGCTGCTACTTGTTGGGACCCCTTTGTGCACTGTCTTTGCCTCCTATAGGTATCCAATAGGTAGGCACTGAGCATCAAGAACCCGTGCCACAAATATTTAGTTGTTCTGTGCTTGCCAAATCACATAGTGAGATCTTCTATCCTAGTTCTTGATGATGTGCTCAAGTACTGCTAGAAGCCTAGGCATCATCCTGCCAACAAGGACTAGTGTCCTCCACACCTCATGCTCCCTTAACGCCCCAAGTTGTCCAACTGAAAAAGCCTCATGTAACTCCCTCTCAGTCACCTCCCCAAGTGTGAACCTAGGGGTGGAACATATGCTACCTCGACAATCAACCATGCCATCTCTAAGTCTGTAACCGTCAAAATGTGCACCTACCAAGTGTCTCAATTGGAGAGTCTCCTCTTGGCCCATGACACGTGGTGTCTCATCCAAGTGCCTAGGGTGAGTCCCTTGTGCCCTGCTGCCTGAATGGAGAGTGTCAAAGTGAAATAACCATACTCTTTGCGATTGTAAGCAACACTGGAGGATGATTGGTGGGTATGTCCCAAAGAGTATGATCAAGAGTCTACTGGAATGCTCAAGAGTAATCCTACGGGCGACCCTCTCTCCACCTCAGATCTGCTGATAACTCCCTCGAGGACCTGCCTCCACTAAACATGGTGTCCCCAAATGCTTGACAATGTCCTCATCGGTCCTAGGTGAGTTGCGTCCAATGGTACACCTACTATCCTTGTCCATAAGTTTCTTTGGAGGCAAAGCTCCAAGAGCCCGTTGCACCGCATCATGTGTCATTGCATAACACCAACTACCACCGCACTCCATGAAATGCCACTGTATGCTACAACCTATCCCTGTATACCACTGGATACCCCTTACTACAACTATACCATCCTGTACCCTCCTGTGTTTTGCCTGTGTCACTGCACCCGTCACTCCCTGCACGTCCTTAATGCGATGCGAGTCAGTCCTCCTACCCCAAAGTGTAAACCGACATGTTATGGTATACCACTAGGTATCTCCATGCTCCTCTGCAGACCACTGCTCCTCGATACATAGCCCTACACACCACTAGGTGCTATGGCCTAGAATTGGGTCTGTATGCGTCAGGCCACATCTCTCTATATATCACTAAACACTACGACCTAACTCTGTGTAGTCTTGTGTACCACTGCCTACTATCATACCACCTTGTAACATATGGTATCCTAGATGTGTCAAAGTGTCTGCCGCTCTGATAGTGAACCCACCATGACACGCGTCATGTCCCCTCATCCATCCTGGTAGACCTGAGCACCCTAACTCCACTCCTACTAGGGGGGGGGATATCTCTACTGTGCCAATCGTATGTGACCCTTGAGTCTTAAACCTCAATGGGAGAACATTGTCTCCATACAATATCCGGTCTATTGGCCTACCCATGCCAACTCCTCGAACCAACTCCTGCCAGAGAATGTTAATCATCCTGCGCCCGCATGCACAACCAACATGCCATAATAACCAATGGATTCTGCTCACAAACCACCTGGCCACTAGCGTCAATTGGAGCTCCCCTAAGGAATGCATGCGCTCAGGCATCGGGTTGACTACCTCATCAGTGCTATAGCCATCCCGCATGTCTGATATCAGATAGGAAGCCCTGCCTGGATCCCAAGGCCAACTTGGGCCTCCAACAACCTCAATGTCTGAGAGCTCCCACTGAGCTTTACTCCGAACTATGACCATCTCCATGAGTCTAGCCCACTCCACCGGGTACCAACTCAGAATCTCTCGCCATCCAACCCCAAGAGAGGGATCGAATGCACAAACTCTAGCACATAGAATAAGCCCGACATGTGGATGTTACATATTTTGTAACTCTGACTGTCTCATCCCCACTACCCAAGTCAACACATGAGATCTAACTAGGTAGCTCCGTCTCTCTCTCTCCAATAGGCAAAGGTGACCCAACAATGCTACTAACTTGGTCATCCCCTTTGGTATGTCTAAACATGATCTGAAAATGGGGCACTAAAGGCTTCTTGTCAGCTTACAAGAACCTCTCCCACTTCCAAAGCTTAAATATTTCCAAGACCTTATGATTAACCAATTGCGAATTAAAAAGTGCTTGAAAATAGGTGTATGCTTGTGTTTGTTTTTGCACTGTTCAAGTGCTTATGATCATTTTCTTAAACTGATATGAAAACATATAACAGTAAATAAAGCAGCAAATACAATGCAATAATAAGCAATCACACATGACAACAACATAATATGGAGTTCACCCTGATATCTTGGGCTACGTCTCCTTGAGCTCTAGTCAACTCAACTAGGCTCTTTGGGATTATGGCTTAAATTCTTTTACAAGCTCCACGCTCAACTCCATTGGTTTACACAGAAACAATGGGCTTAGAATACCATCTTATCCCGCTGGCTGTCCATACTTCTGTAGACAGATCTAGGCTTCTCTGGACTAGATTCCTTCAATCAGTGCTCTGAGCGATCTTGCTCTAGCTTGCACCAACTCCCTCAGAATTCTTTCACTGTCTCTGGAATGCCTTCTTCTATCTTCAACACACTTTGGACACCAACAACAACTTGATCAATTCGATCTCTTTGTTGTTCTCTCGGCTCTGGCTCTTGGCTCTAGCTCTTGGCTCTGGCTCTCTGAGCTTCTCTCAGCGTCTGCGTGCCTCTGTAGTTTGCTTGACCTCCAAGCGACTCTTAGCAACCTTCCAACAAACTTTTTCAATCCTCCAGCGACCTCTGATCCATTGCGCTATCTGTCTTGTTATCATGCATTGGTTACAGTCCTCCATCATTGAAGAAACCGACTCTTTCCACAAAAGAATTAGTTTCCTATTGCAATGAATCAGTGGGCATAGGAAAACCCAACTATTCGGCCTTCCTCCTGCAGAAATGGCCACATAATGCAATACACAAGAAAATTGTTGAAAACACATGATTGAGCGTTTTATCGGACTTCAAAATGCATTCAATCACATTGATAAACCCATTGGGTCCGCCCTGTCATGGAAAATCACGATCACACAACTGGGAGGTAAAAAAAACCCAAATACAAAGGAATACATAGAAAATCTGAAAATCCAGATTTTAAAACTCATGCAATCACATTTATAAACCCTATCGGGTTCGCGCCTTGATTGCTAATTGCAATCATGCTGTGTCAACGACCCTTTGTATTGGGGAAAACCGATCTCCCAATCGCCGATCACTCCAATCAAATCCTGACTGTTGATTTTTCTCCTCGATCCGACGGTCGGTATTGCTCATCGCATATTGCTATTGCAATGGCTTAGGGGTTCTTTCCATATACCATGGACTGTGTCGACTCGATATATATCGCCGATGTTGATTCACAAATCCGATCATTGCATATCGCAATCGACTCATCGCTTTAATCACAATTGACTTATCTCTTTAATCGCAATCGCAATGTCGCTATGCCTGGGGTCTCGATATAGGGCGAAGGCCTACCTCCGATGCAATAAGTCGAAGATTGCTGATCAGGGGTTCTTAAGGCCTTTGGTCTAAGTCTGACCTTTTAACCCTTTCCGATGCAATTTTCTTTAGAAAGCCTTTATTTCTCCTAACTCCCATTTAATAAGAAAATGCCTCCTTTTCAAAGGGCAATGAACAATTTCTTTTTACAATAACTTCTTCATCCGAAGTCTGTTTTCACCCATTCAAATTGTGTTAGATTTAGAATGAAGAGATCTCTGCAATGAGACTATTTACAAGAGCATCCTTTAACTTTCATTTTTCCTCTGTGAGGAAAATTCATGGACTTAGAAGTCTATTCAAGATCCATTTCGGATTATGCCTTCCCACTAAAAGAACTTTTGGTCTCCAAAAGATTGACATACTGATCTGAACGGTAAATGAGAGTAACTCACCCTCTTCTTTTAGCCTCCATACACTTGCCTTTGCATAGTGCCTCTGAACCAAAGTCCCTGACCACTTTCCTTCCTGGATGTGCTGGTCCTCCTAGGAAGAACTATCCTCCTCCTTGACTTCATGCAGAACTCATGCTGAGATGGTCACAGTAGGTAGTTTGAAATTCTTGGCCTTGATCATTGATCCAAGGTGGCTCAAACAAATGTGAAGTTACATTTGCTTCAAAAAATTTTCATTTGTACCTATTTGCCATGTTTTCAACAACGACTGTTAACAACAACAGAATTACAGATAACAACTGGATGGCTTAAACTTTAGCTTCAACAAAATAAATAGATTTCACATCTTGTGAACACCTCCATGTCTTATATTTGCATACAAATGATGGACTAGATAACAAGCCCACAAATCATGCCTTTAAACAAATGACCCTTCAAGTTAAGCATGTGGAAAAGATCTCAAGAATTATTTTCAAAAGATGAAACACTTCATCATTATTTCCATCTTGGAGACCAAATCAACTTTTCTCAAGTCAATATTATATTACATGCATGCCAAAGCAATCAACCCTTCAAGTTAATTACACATACATGTTCAAATACAAGGAAATAATCAACATCCCTGTGTTCATGCATATCATGCTTATGCATGCATTTCATCCTTCAACTTTCGCTTAAGCACTTGTACTTTCGAAGCTGAAATGAATGTAATGTTGCAACAATAAAGTGAGTATCCTACTCAATTCTTCCATTTACCTTCCTGGTAAAATATTGCAACTTGTATTCCATTAACAAAGAAATGCAAATAGATGCATCAAATCAAAAGACATGCATTCTTTAATTGGATAAGAACTCTAACCATTTCTTACCAATCCATTTCAAAGGTGCTACCTTTGTCTGCATATCAGCATCAACATGCAAATCATCTTGAAACACATCATTCATGGAATCTTTCTTTCCATTCCTACCATTTTCTCTTTCCACCTTCTTCTTCAAGTTTTGTGGAAGCATTGTTGGATTCAAAGTCCAACACCTTTCAACAATGTGTCCTTGCTTATAGCAGCAAGTGCAACACATGTGCATCCTCTTAACAGCATGCTTTGCCTTGTCGAATGGACCTTTGGCTTCTTGCTTCCTTTCCTTCGAAAGTTTCCTGTATGTGGCCATTCTCTTCCAACATCTAGAAACATTATGGTTATCCAAACCACAAAAGGAACATGCAATTCTTTTCCCATACTTATATGGAAATTTACCATGTTGAACATAATCAAAAGGAATATGATTAGAACCAGATTTATACCTTTGTCTTTCACCTTTATTGCCTTCATGAGGAGGTGAACTGAATGAAGGAGTAGCTCCCTTTGGAACACCATCAACCTCTTCAAGGCTTTCAGAGTTTCCACAACTCTCTGTTCAAGTGCATGCTTATGAACACTTGCATCTTGCAAAGGATGTTTCAAGCTATTGCATTCTCCACGAATGCAATCTTCACACTCTTGAGGTAGAAGACCTGCAATGAAAATCCTTCTTGGAATTGTTTCAATGGCCTTCATGGCAACTTTGGAACTTTTTCCATAAGATTGTTCATAGCCAAGACCCAAATACTTAGGCCTTTCCTCAACCATTATTGGCTCAACAATACCCTATGCATGTTTACCCAAGCCTTTTCTTTCATAGCCCATCTTGGACATTAACTTGGAACCTATGCCTCTGGTATGTTTTTCAAAAGAACCAACATGATAATTCTTAGAAGAATTTGAAGACAAATAGGAATTGTTTACCTCTTCTTCAAGCTAATACTTGACTAAGGCTTCTTTGGCAACAAAGAGCCGTGTCTCCAACTCATGCACCCTTTCCAGGTTCACATTTGCAATATGAAGTTGCCTCTCGATTTCCTGCAATTTGTCAGAAATCAACTGCTTCTCTTCCTCCATGGAATTCAACTGCTCTCTAAGTATGCTGCTCTTCCTTCCATCCTCATACATTTCTCTCACCTTGTCCATCATGATGAACAAGTCTTGCTTCATGTCTCCATCAAAGAATCTTGTGATGAAGGAGGAATTTGAGGACTCACTTGTAGAAGTTGTCATTATCAAAATGAACAAAAGAACTTCAAACAAGATTAATAAGGAGCTTATTCAAACAACCTTTTACAACAAACCTCTTGTGCTTCAAGGATTGCTTTGAGGTCCTTTGGGATAAGAAGAATGCCTTCAGCCCTTCTTCCTTCTTGTCCTCTCCTAGACTGAGCTAACAATAGCTTTCCCTTCACCTCTGCAAACTCAAACAATAATCAGTCTGCAAACAAGCATACAATCAACCTCTGACTGTTTAAACACCTTTCAGACAAGCAATCTTTGCTCTGTCAATCAAGCATTCTGATCTAATACCACCTGCATCATGATGCGATCTGCTCTGGTATAACCAGTTCTGATATAACCTTCTTTGAAGGTGGGGTTAATCAATTTTAGGCCCTGATGCCACCTGATCTGAAAATGGGGCACTAAAGGCTTCTTGTTAGCTTACAAGAACCTGTCCCACTTCCAAAGCTTAAATATTTCCAAGACCTTATGATTAACCAATTGCGGAATTAAAAAGTGCTTGAAAATATGTGTATGCTTGTGTTTGTTTTTGGATTGTTCAAGTGCTTATGTTCATTTGTTTAAACTGATATGTAAAACATATAACAATAAATAAAGAAACAAATACAATGCAGCAATAAGCAATCACACATGACAACAACATAATATGGAGTTCACCCTGATATCTTGGGCTATGTTTCCTTGAGCTCTAATCAACTCAACTAGGCTCTCTGGGATTACGGTTTAAATTCTTTTAAAAGCTCCATGCTCAACTCCATTAGTTTACACAGAAACAATGGGCTTAGAATACCATCTTATCCCCCTAGCTGTCCATACTTCTGCAGACAAATCTAGGCTTCTCTAGACTAGATTCCTTCAATCAACACTCTGAACGATATTGCTTTAGCTTGCACTAACTCCCTCAGAATTCTTTCACCATCTCTGAAATTCCTTCTTCTATCTTTAGCGCACTTTGGACACCAGCAACAACTTGATCAATTCGATCTCTTTGCTGTTCTCACAGATCTAGCTCTAGCTCTGGCTCTCGGCTCTGGCTCTGGCTCTAGCTCTCGGCTCTGGTTCTGGCTTTCAGCTCTGGCTCTGGCTCTCTGAGCTTCTCTTTGCCTCTGCGTGCCTCTGTAGTTCGCTTGACCTCCAAGCGACTCTCAGCAACCTTCTAGCGACCTTTTTCAATCCTCCAACAACCTCTTGTCCATCGCGCTTTGTGTTTTTATCATGCACCAGTTACAGTCCTCCATCATTGAAGAACCCGACTGTTTCCACAAAAGAATCAGTTTCCTATTGCAATGAATCGGTGGGCATAGGAAAACCCAACCATTTGGCCTTCCTCTTGCAGAAATGGCCACATAATGCAATACACAGGAAAACTGTCGAAAACACATGATTGAGCGTTTTACCGGACTTCAAAAGGCATTCAATTGCATTGATAAACCCATTGGGTCCGCCCTATCATTGCGAATCACGATCGCACAGGTGGGAGGTTAAAAAAACCCAAATACAAAGGAATACATAGAAAATCCGAAAATCTGGATTTCAAAACTCATGCAATCGCATTTATAAACCTTATCGGGTCCGCACCCTGATTGCTAATCGCAATCGCGTTGTGTCAACAACCCTTTGTATCGGGGATCACCGATCACTCCGATCAGATCCTAACCATTGATTCTGCTCCTCGATTCGATGGTTGGTATTGCTCATCGCATATCGCTATCGCAACGGCCCGTGGGTTCTTTCCATATACCATGGACTATGCTGACCCGATATATATCACCGTGCCGATTCGCCAATATGATCATCACATATAGCCATCGGCTCATCGCTTTAATCACAATCGGCTCATTGCTTTAATTGCAATCGACTTATCGCTTTAATTACAATCACAATGTCGCTATGCCTGGGGTCCCGATATCGGGCGAAGGCCTACCTCCGATGCGATAAATCAGAGATCACTGATCAGGGGTTCTTAAGGCCTTTGGTCTAAGTATGCCCTTTTAACCCTTTCTGATGCGATTTTCTTTAGAAAGCTTTTATTTCTCCTAAGTCCCATTTAATAAGAAAATGCTTCCTTTTCAAAGGACAATCGACAATTTCTTTTTACAATAACTTCTTCATCCGAAGTCCATTTTTGCCCATTCAAATTGTGTTAGATTCAGAATGAAGAGATCTCTGCAATGAGAGTATTTCTAGGAGCATCGTTTGACTTTCATTTTTCCTCTGTGAGGAAAATTCATAGACTTAGAATTCTATTCAAGATCCATTTTGGATCAAAAGAACTCCACCTCTCTCAATCCAATGTGTAAGGATGGGTTGATAATGGCTTAGATCTTGTCAGTGTGCCTCTGAAGCGAACTATGCTGAAATCCTAACGTGTGGTCTCTATGCTGTCCCTCATCATGGGCTCGACATGAGCCTCCAACTGCTCCTCCCTAGACAACCCAACATGCAAGACATGCTCATTAGTCAGCTGTAGGTGACTGCTGTCTGGAAAGTGTATCATAGATTTGGATGCCTCTGTATCTATTGGCTCCTCATCAACAGTGGGGATGTTTCCTGACACCTCATCAATGGATGGTCCTATGGGTGTATGCTCTACTTTCTCCCCTAAGGTGTCAACTAGTGCTATCAAATATGCCTCCAACAATGGTGACTCATGTGCCACACTGGGTACAACAATGTGATCCTCACACAGTGTAGATGGTTGTACTCCCACGGCTTGTGCACCTCTAGTGTCTATGTTGTAAGGACAATGACGGATCTGGTCTGACACCTTCCTCAACTGAGCCAACCTCTCATCACTCCAGCGGAATCCACCCCAAAATCCCTGCATACTGAATCTCCCTTGAGCCATGGGTAGTGAACGGTGTAACTCGTCATTGTGCATACATGCCCAAATCTCTCATGATCTTACTGCTTACCCACAACTGGGCCAAGATCATGCTTTGATACCACTGTAATGTTCCTAAATAGGATTTAAGTGATAAACCAATTAAACAAACAGTGCAATAGTGGAAAATTAAAAACATTTAGCAAACACCCATGAAATACTGTAATACTGGAACTGTTGAGCTATATATTATGAAATATTAGAGCATGAGTACACTATACAAATGAAGTAGTGCACCTGGACTTGTCTCAAGGACAAGCTGGACCAAACCTAGGTGGTAGAATAGATGGAAAGATAGATGTTCAATTGCTGCTCTACTATGCTCTGCACTATCCCAATAAACTATTAATTTGCTGACTTTAGCCTACTGGAAAGTGCCCAAAAACTGCCCAGAAAATTCTGCCCGTTTAGCCTTATACTCCTTGGAAATAACCCAGAAAAACCCAGAAGGGATTTTTTTTTTGATTTCGACTTTGGATTTTCGGCCTCTTGGGGGCTGCTCTCAGGCTACTGTTGCCAAATTCGATTTGCAGGAAACAGCATGCAAATCCACCTGGAAACACCCATCAAATGTTGCTTTCCCTTGTACTATTTGATCCCTTGCTTCCCGGATGGTCCTTGGCCCTGATGGTTGCTCAATCAAGCCCCACAAATTTGCTGTTAGAGGCCACTTCGCAGTCTCTCTGCCCATAAATGTATATTGCTGCATGTACTGGATGGCTGGCTGCAAAAAACTGATAAAATACCCTCAATCCTCCACCTTCCTTGCTCCTGAAAACTCCCAGCAAGTGAGGGGCCTCTTGGCTTGCTAAATCAACCTCTACATATTTCTGGCTACCCAAAAAACACACAGTCCCTTCCTCTGTGTGGCTGGCTGAGCTGTGAATCGCTGCTGGAAACTCCTGCAATCTTTGTGGAACAACCTCCCTAGGGCGGACATGGATAGTGCCCCGAAGTAGAGGTTGAATCTTCTCCACGGAAGACTCATGGCTAAACAGCTGATAGACTCGCTAAGCAACAAAGCGTACAAGAGTGAGTTTGTCTGTCAAATATTCAGAATCAATACAAAATGAGAGCTGGTCTCTCTTTATAACTCCTTGGCCCCCTTTAGCCTCATGTGGGCCCTTCCATCCACCCATTCGATTTTCCCTCCAAGCATATCGAATGGCTAATTCGAAGTCCTATGTGGGTGGCCCCCACATTCAATTAGCAGCTAAAAAAAGTTGATTTGGCCCCTAAGTCTCTAAGTCAAAAGTGTGGTGCCCTCTTCCTTTGTCAAAAATGTGAAAAATTGTGTAGCAGCACCCTGATACTAATGTGTTTGAGAAGGGACATGACACGATGTGTCTAAGGAAAAAATTTCCTTTGCTAAAATTACATCATAGCCACGGTCTTTTGATACCGCGACGGAAACCAAATTCTTATTTAGTCCAGGAATATACATCACATTTGTGATTTTGAGAGGGGAGTGAGACTCCCTCTGAAAGGTAATTGTACCGATCTCGGTAGCGTTATACCTCACGTCATCTCCAAACTCTATGTTCTGCTTGAGGTCTTTCTCCTCAAAGTCATTGAAGAGATCTCTATTCCCCGTCATATGGAACGAGGCACCGCTGTCGAGATACCACACGCTTCCCATTATAGTGTTGGCCATGCATGCAATGAGAGTGAAATCAAGTTCGAATTGTGAAGCTAGAGCTTCACTTGTTTCCGCTGCTGTTGGCTCCTTCTTGCTTGCTTTCTTTTGTGGGAAATTCGTGGCATAGTGCCCGTAGTCGTGACAATGAAAACACTTGACTTTCGACAAGTCCTTCTTCTTGCCGCCCACCTCACCTTAGAACTTCTTTCCCTTGGATTTCTTTTCTTTGCTCACTAGTGAAAAGTCTTCTTACACTTCTTTGGAAGAGGTCCCATCTCTGGTGTTCTGCCGAAACTCTTCTTGTACCAAGTCGGACCACTACCGTTCCCAATCTAGTAGCTTATCCCTCCCATTAACAGAGTCCTGGTAACTATGCCAACTCTTAGGAAGTCCTAGAAGTGCTAACCTCACCATATCATCTTCGGCAATAGTGATCCCAACACTTCCAATCTCATCCCAACAATGGGTGAACTTGGTCAACTAATTCGGAATTGAGTCGCCCTTCTCCATCTTGATCTTTTTGAGTTTGTCCTTCAGTGCCAGCTTCTTGTGGTCACTGCTATTTTGAAACAGGTCTGTCAATGCATTCCACATTGCAAATGAAGTTTCCTTGCCGTAGAGATTTGAGACGATATGATCTCAAACTCGAGTCTAGGATAATCCTTCTCACCTTTTCCACACACTTTCTCTATTCAACCATATCTTTAGCATCTGATGTTGGAGGCTTCGAAATACCATGATCTATGAATTCGTTTAGCCTGTTGTCTTCCAACACTGCCTCCATCCTATCCTTCCAAGCTATGTAATTCGAGTTGCCCTCTAGGGCATACTCAAGTCTCAAACCCTAGAACGACATTTTGCTGATCCTGAAATATGCACTGCAAATTCGAATTCACCTGCACAATGAACTCGAATTCTCATCTTCTATAATGTCTTCAGATCGGATACCATGTAGATTTTTACTTGTAGTTTCAACAACTTATGTGATATGCTCAAACATAAGACAAGAATCTACTATCGAATAATTCATGCACTAGTACAATGTATCTCTCTGGCTCACAAGCTAGCTCAAACCAACACTTAACCAATTTTGATGCCTGCCAAGCCCCTACTTCCTTGCGCAATTCTTGAGAGAATTAGCCTGTATTTAATTGGAAAATTCTCCACCCATGATTGCACAATCCTTCCATACGCCCTCAACTGATTGCATGCACCATCCATACAACTCGGAAAATTATACAACTGATAGTACATTGTCCCTGACCTTTAATCTCAATTGGGTCTTCCTCTAAACTGAATGCATGATTTATTTATGAGTGAATCTTTAGTTAACTGATGTGGCGCTGAGGATGCACTGGTGCACTACCCCACTACTAGACTCCTACTAGTTCCTCCAATAGTTAGAGCTAGTTTAACTTATTATAACTCAGTTAGACTGAGTTATCTAATTACAACTCAAAAGAACTCAACCTAGGCCCCTAAAATTTATGAATCACTCTACATGACTCTAGATAGACTTCCAACTCAAATTTACTCGGTCAATTAAGTCAATTTAACTTAATTAACTATTACAAGTTGTTATGAAAATATAATTTCAATTTAATTCACAATTTAATTCAATGACAAATTAAATTGGAATTTTTGGATGCTATTTTTAACATTTCTTGTTGCTATTTTCAACAAAACTACCTAGCAAACAGGCCTAGGTCAGACATGGTCAAATTGAAATATTTTGGCCTCGTGGAATCTTGGCCTCTTGAAATTTCATCCCCTTACACCTTCCGCAAATTCAGACTGCTTCCTAAAAAGATAAACCAAAAACTTCAGCCTGCTCCAACACATGCGAAGTCCAACAGAGGCCAAACTGAGATGAAAGATATCTTGGTCAACTTTGGTCTCCTTTTCTCTCTCCTTCGCATATATAAACAAAAGAATATGTTTGTGTGATCTGAATTGGTCCCTTGAGGAGGATGACGAGTAGCCATTATATAGTCATCTCATGAGCCCAAATAGGTATGTCTTTTGGGGGTAACCAACTGTTAAAATTTGGTAGCTTAAGGATGAATTTCTCCTAGAAAAAATTATATATTTTAGTTCTATTTGAACCACTTATTATAAAATTTTATTTCTAACAATTCTGATATGACTTTCCAAAAATAATAAGTTACATCTCAATTCGGAAGTGACTTTCCAAAAATAAAAATTCATGTCTAAATGACCAAGGATGATCTCGATATATGGAATCCACTTTAAATCAAATCAATCATGATTATACAAGTCAAGAATTAATATTTTATCCTCACTAGTATTAGTATTATTATTATGATACTATTATTTATAAAATAGCCTAAAGTCATTCACCTTTAATTGATTAATAAAAATAAATTCTCATTAGTCTCGTGGAATAAGTCAATAATTGAAATTTTTTTACTTGGCTAATCAAACCTCTCTCTTGGAATAAAGTAGTAACTCCACACATAAGAGAATGTAATTCTCCCTCACTAATTCGATGTATCACAAAAGTGTAACTTCTCATTAAATGCACTTGTAACTCCCTCATTCAATTCGATTTGTAACTCTCACCAATTATTCTCTCATGTCTAAATGCAACTCTTTCTCTCCCTAATTCGAATTGTAACTCCTCAAGACAAGTGTACCTCTCTCTCTATTATGGGATGAGTTACATTTATCCTCAAGTAACTCCTCCCCCATGGAATTCAATTTTCATATTGTTGGCTCAAGGCATGAATTCATTTTGTAACTCTTCTCATTTCCCATCTATTTAAGCAAGAGCAAGTGAGAGTTGAATGTAACATGTTCATTGCGAAGAACAAGGACAAGTGTTGAGTGTGTGCAAAAGGAGTCTGAGAGCAAGTGAAGAGCAAGAGAAAGGGAAGAGCTAGAACAAGTTATCTTAAAGTAAATAGCAAATGCACTTCAACTACAATTTGATAAGACATTGGTGACTTTATTCATTCTCATTATTTCTTTCTCTGTACTCTGCTGAACAATTGAAGAAATTTGATACAAAAAGAATCATTTGGGTTTTCTCATTTGAAGGATTTTGCCTTTTCCATTGGACATAAATCTTGGTGTCTCATATTTGTGCCTAGTTGTTTTCAAATGTCTTTATGTTTATGTTCTATCTACAACTGTTGATCTAAAATGTTTTGAAGAAAAAAATTGCATTCTAAGTAATTGTAACAACATAAAACATTCAATTGTTTACAAAGTACATTCAGCTTTATAAAAAGAACATTCAACTTTCTGCAAAGTACATTCGGTTTTCTGCATAGATCTTTCAAGTTTATGCAAAGAATTTTTAAGTTTCTGCATAGAACTTTTAGATTTTTAACATGGTATCAGAGTGTTGGTGAAGACAAGTCCAAGGAGACCAGAGATCACCTGAAGAGACTCCACTTGCTGCCAAAGTTTTCTGATCAAAATTACTTCATCCTACTTCAAGGGAGAGGAGAAGCTTAATGATGTTTCAAACTTTGGTCTATGGAAAACAAGACCAAATATCACTCTTGAAAAACACAAAGTTATGGAGTATGTTGTAAATACAATAGTTGATCCACCAGAGAATGCAAGTGTTGTTGTCAAATCCAAACATAAAAAGGGTGAAATCAAAGCTAGAAAAATTATCTTTGATTCTCTCAGTGATTATCTTATTACATATGTTTCTATTTGAAGAAAGTTAAAGAAATGTATGAAAACTAATTGGCATATTTACAATTAGTAACTTGAACCAAATTATTACCTTGAAGAATCAGCTAAAAGACATCAAGATGAAAACAAAGGAGAGACGAATCAAACGTACTTCATGAGAATAACCAAAATCATGAATCAACTGTCAACAATTGGTAAATTGTACTCGACAAAGAATGGTGTTGACTACGCTTAGAGGCCTTTCTCCTATTTGGGAGACTTATCACCACCATTAACAATATTAATACTATCCTCACATTTGATGAGCTCTTGGGAAAGTGTATTCAAGAGGAGGCCATAATGATTTCTAGAGGGAGAATTTCACATCATGAAGAAGGAGAACCTATTGCATTTTCAGCCTATGACAAGAGAAAGAAAGGTAATAAAAAATCTCATCATTTTTCAAAGAAATTTGTTTTCAAATCAAATTATTCCTTTAAAGGGAATCTAGATATGTCAAAAGTTAGATGTTTTAACTGTCAAAAGCATGATCACTTTGCTTGTGACGATAGAGAAAGAAGAAGAACACCAAGATTCAAAAACAAAACTTATTATAGAAAAAACACTTCTGAGAATCAAAAGAAAATATCATCCTAAGAAAACAAGAAATCCAAGGTATAGAAATAATACAACGGAAACACAATCGAAATATTTTCTTGTTTCTTCTCTTTCCAGCTCTTCTTCTGAAGATTCATTTGATAGTTGGCTAGTTGATAGTGGTGCTTTCAAACATTTTATTGGTTACAAAGAAGTACTCTCTAATCTATTTGAGAGGGAGACTAATTTAAATGTTATCCGGAGATAATTCTACTCACCAAGTTAAAGGTTATGGTTCAGTTTCATTTCAGTTAGATGATGGCAAATCTATTTTTTCGCAAGTTTCTATGTACTTGGTTTGAAAAGAATCTTATTTCCATATATTCTCTAAAAGATAAAAGAATGGAAGTTAATTTTATTAATGGAAGAGTTCTAACCCGACCTTTGAACTCAAAGTATGAGAGAATCCTTCACTCTTGGATCAAGATGTGAAGGACATTACAAAATCAATAGTAAACCAATTCATGCATTGGTCCATGATATTGATTTTCAGTGTGAGCTATGGCATAGAAGATTTGCTCACCAACACTAAAAATCCTTAACTCATGTAAGGAAGATGGTTTTTGGAATGCTTGGGATTAGAATGGATCATGAAGAAGTTTTCCCAGGATGTGCAACTAGAAAATATGTAAATGGACCATTCTCTTCAAGCAAAACAAAAACTAGTCAGGTACTTCAGCACATACATTTTGATATATATGGACCTATGTATGTTACTTCTCTTGGTTGCTACTTGTATTTCATTATTTTTGTTGATGATTTTTCTCACAAGACATGGATATTATTTTTGAAAAAGAAAGGGAAGCATTTGACATGTTCAGAGATTCCAAGGCTCTAAATGAAAATCAAACTAGAAAGTTGATCAAAGCATTCATATATGATAGTGTGGGATTTTAATGATCTTTACAAAGATGCCAAAATAAAGAAAGAAACCACCATGTCGTACAATCCACAATAAAATGGTGTGACTAAGAGGAAGAACAAAACCACTTTGGAAGCAGTCAGAGCCATGTAGCAAATAGTGTTGTTTATGTGCAAAACAAAACTCCTCATTAGGCCTTAGACAATAAGACTAGTGAAGAAGTCTTCACTAGTGAAAGCCCTAAGGTGAGTCATTTTAGAATCTTTGGTTGTCATGTGTACTTCCATGTGATGAAAGAGAAAAAGAACAAACTAGAAACTTCAGGTATGAAATGTATGTTTTTTGGTTATTGTGATAATTCAAAAGCTTATAGAATTTATGTACCTAGTCAAAGAATTATAGAGTTTAGCAGACACGTAACATTTGATGAAAATGTAGCTCTTGGAAAAAAAAGACTCTCCTCCTAAACAAATTGTTAATGAAAAAGAGTCTACATTTGAGTCTAAATTGGAACTTGAGAATGAGCTTCTTGATAATCCCATGGGTTCCATGGATCCTCTAGATCCTCCACCACATGATCCTCCTACCAGAAAGAGACCTCTATAGCTACGAGATATTTTGCAAGATATTGAAAAAGATGTTGCCCTTGTTGAGAAATCTAGGGCATGAATAATTAAAAGATTTCTCTGCTTGATAATTACTTGTGATATACTTTTACTTCTTAGCTTATAGTCTTTTCTTCGTTATGTTATTATTATGTTCTTTTCATCAAGACAATTACCAATATGCACAATAAAAGACAAGTGGCACAGTATGTAGGCTCGTCATCCATAGCTAAAACCTCTCACCTCTTGAGAGGAAAACCTGATCAAAATTCTTCTTCTAGATTCAATTGATGAGTACCAAGACCATGACAAAGACCCTTGACTCTAGTATCCTCTGAAGAACCTTGTCACTAACCTTTATGCTCTACCTCTTCCCTTTCTCGACTTCCTTCTTGATCTCAAACTGCTCTTCTCCGATCCTTTTAGAGAAACTCGGTCTATATCCTTCACAATGCTTCTTCTCGGCTTCTCCTAGAGATTCTTGATCTCTATGATCTTACTGGCTTCCTCTAGAGAATCTTGGTCTCTAGTCTTGATCTTTATTTTGGTCACCCAGAACAAGTATTCCAAAATAACCCTTTCCTCACTGACCCTAAAAGAATCCTTCCTTCGCAATCCCTAGAAGTAACTCTCCTTCGCTGACCCCAGAAGAAAGTATCCTTTGCTATACCTAGGAGAAACTCTTCTTTGCTATCCCAGAAGAAAATCTCTTTTGCTTTCCTAGAAGAAACTCTTCTTCGTTATACCCAAAAACTTCTCTCTCCTTTGCTATTCCTTCTTCATACTTTTGTTGTTGGGCTCTACTTCGCACTTCTTCTTGATCGAATGCTTGAGTTTCTTTTCTCTAAGTGAGGCTGAGAGTGACTATATATACCATTAGGGGAATTTTGAGGTCTACAATGGGCCTCCTAAGGAAATTATAAAATAATAGTGGAAATAATAAAATAAGATTAGGTTACATCATCAAATTTTAGAGGGAAAAAAAACTAGTTTTTTCAACTCGTAGTTTGTGAAAATTCTATCACTGCAGCAACTGATTTACTTTTCCTACTTATTTCATCATAAGTTATTCATGAAATTACTTCAACAAACATTAAAATAAATATTGCTGCAAGTATCACACAGTAATACAGAAACAAACATATGCACACATTGACACAGTTATTTTGGACTAATGTCCTCGGAAAAACTCAATGTGGGAAAACCGCTGCAGCAAGGGAGGATTTTATTATTTAGCAATTTTCTAGTACAATAGATTGCCAAATTGGCTTACCCACAGATATACAAATTTCCAGCACTTTTGACCTCTGCGTCAGCCTGAAACCCTCTGCATCAACCTACCGAGGCTTTGTGTCAACCTACTGAGGCTCTGCGCAACCTCTTTGGCCTTTTGTGTCACTTCTGCAGCCTCTGCGTGGATGACGCAGACCCTTCTGGCTTTGCGCAGTCTCTGCTACCTTTGCATGGATTCCTCTGGCTCTGCGTCTGCCTCTTCTGCCTCTGTGCTGATCTCCCGTCTCTCTATTTTGTACTTGTTGCCTCTTGACTGCTCTCTAGACCACTGGTTCAATTTCTCAGCAAACCCTGCTCCAGAAATTGAATTGACTGGTCTCCCTCAATGTGTTCTCCAAGTGACCCTCAAGCCTCCTCTTATGCTTTTCTTGTTGACAAATCAACGACTGAGATTAAGTCTCTAATCAACCACTGAGATTAGATCTAGCTTGATCCATGTCTTTTGGACCATTCTAACATAGTTTCATATTAATACACATTAATATTTTATTTTCCCTAAGTTTAGACTTAGGGATTTCATTAAAAATATTAATTATTTTAATATCTCCTGAACTGTTTAGAATTTTCCCAAACCTTTTCTGGGCATTGGAGATCTCATGTGCCCCAACCTCTCCACCAAATTCCGTGGCTAGAGCACATCTGATGCTACCCCAAATCAACACTCCCTCTTAGTGAGGAATGTGCGCTAGTAATACTCCGAACTGAGTATCACCCTGAACATCCGGCATCGGTCCCTGTGCTGATGTTAAGCCTCCCTGCCCAACATCCTCTGCATTGCTGCATCCTGTACTGCTGCCCATGACTCTCCTACAGCCACTGCTGCATCTGTACGATAGCTCTTTTTGCATTCATGCTGCTGCTGGTCCTTTCTCCCAAAACTGCATCCGCACTGCAACTCCCTTTGCATCTGTGCTACTACTGGTCCTTTCTCCCAACACTGCATCTGCACTGCAACTCCCTCTTCATTCGTGCCGCTAACACACTACTTCTGAAAGGGTTCTTTACCATCCCCATCTTTTCCTTGAAGTAGTCAAATTTTGACTTTCCAAGGGCCTTGTTAAGGATATCTCCCACTTGTTCCCTTGTAGGAGTGTCGCTCATTTGTACAGCTCCTCGTTGGACACAATCTCTGACAAAGTGACACCAAATATCAATATGCTTTGACCTATCATGGAATACTGGATTCTCAAAGAGTTTGATGCAACTCTGATTATCACACATGATCCTGGTCGCCTCCATATTTCTTCTTAATAGGTTTACCAGCAGTTTTCTAAGCCATATGGCCTCACATGAAGTTGTGCTTGCTGCCATATATTTTGCCTCAGACGAGCTCAGAGCCACGGACTTCTGTTTCCTATTGCACCAGGAGGTCATTCTTGATGCAACGTTGAAACAATACCTAGAGGTACTTTTCTGGTCCATTGAACTTCCTGCCCAATCTGCATCAGTAAATCCACTCAACCTGATATCCTTTCCCTTGGTGTATAAGAGCCCATAATCAACTGTTCCCTGTAAATATCTGAGAACGTGTTTGGCTGCTACCCAGTGAGCCCTCTTTGGTTCCACCATGAACTAACTGAGGATGTTGATAGCGTAGCAAATATCTGGCCTGGTATTGACTAGATACATCAGGGACCCTATGAGTTGTCGGTATAGGGTGGGATCGACATCCTTGTCTTCTGATGCATCTATCTTCTTCCAGTTGGTGATCATTGGCATAGCCATAGGTCTACAGTCTCCCATCCCAAATCTTTTCAGGATTTCTGTAGCATACCTTCCTTGCCCAAGGAAGATTTCTCCTTTTTGTTGCCAAACTTCCTGAACCTTTTCAGGATTTCTGTCGCATACCTTCCTTGCCCAAGGAAGATTTCTCCTTTCTATTTCCAAGCTCCCAACCCTAGGAAATGGTGCATTCGTCCCAGATCCTTCATATCGAACTCTGTGGCTAGATTTTTCTTACAGTCCTCAATGAGTCTGGATGATCCTATCAGGAAGAGATCATCCACATATAATACTAAGATAAGTGGCTCGTTTTCTATGACCAAATAGTAGAGATTTGGATCCGCATCACTCTTGAAAAACCCCATCTTCTGCAAGTAGCCATCTATTCAACCATACCACACTTTCGGTGCCTGCTTCAGCCCATACAAGGCTTTCTTTAGTCTGCATACATGAGACTTCTTCTCATGAGTCTCAAAGCCCTCTGATTGTTCAATGTATACCTTTTCTTCTATTACCTCATTTAGAAATGTCGTCTTGACATCCATCTGATGGATCTCTGATCCCATCTGGGATGCAAGACATATCAGGGTCCTAATAGATGTATACCTGGCTACCGGGGCGAAGGTTTCCTCATAGTCAATCCCTTCCTTTTGAGCATACCCCTTAGCCACAAACTTGGCCTTGTACTTTTCAAAACTGTCGTCCACAACATATTTGATCTTGTAGATCCATCTTGAACTTACCACAGATCTGTCTTGAGGCCTTGACAACACCTCCCAGACATTGTTTACCATTATGGAGTTATACTCCTCCACCATCACATCTAGCCAGACTTGATGCTGAGCTGCCTCCTTGAAGCTGGCAGGCTCCCCATCCTGAGCTACTAACGCCTGATACCTGTTTGGTCGTTTTCACTCTCTTTTACTGTTCCTTGGCTCTCCGATGAAGTTCTTTGCATCATGTAGAATCTGACGAAGTTCCTTGCTGGTTCTTCCTCTGCCAGTAGGTGCTTCTGTTCGCTCCTCCTCCTCATCCTTAGAATCTTCTTGATCCGAGGAAGAATTCTTCACTTCCATTGGTTGAGGAGGCATGACCAACGGATCCTCTTTCGAATGCTCCTTGGAAGACATTTCACGAGATCTTCTGAAAGCTCTGTCCTCCATGAACTTTACATCTCGTCATACTAATACCTTCTTGCTTCCTGGAAGCTAGCTTCCGTATGCCTTAGCGTTCTCGCTATATCCTACCAAATACCCCTTTTCTGCAGTCTGATCCAACTTCTTCCTCTTTTATTAGGGTATGCGGTAATATGCTAAACTCCCAAATATCCTGAAATGACTGACTTCAGGCGTCTTCTCAGTGAAGACTTTCTTTGGAGTAATCTTGCCCAATGCCCGATGAGGATTCCTGTTTTGAACGTAGACTGCTGTGTTGAATGCTTCCGCCCACAAGAATTTTGGCATATCCTGATCATAAAGCATGGCCCTAGCTGCTTCTGCAATCGTCCTGTTTTTCCTTTCTGCCACCCCATTCTGCTCCAGATTGTAGGGAGATGTCCACTCTCTTTTAATGCCCTCCTTAGCGCAATAATCAGTGAAGTCTTTATCGACTACTCTTCACCATTATCTGAGCGCAAGACTTTTATTTTCTTACTTGTCAAATTCTCCATTAGAGCCTTGAACTCCTTGAATCAACAGAAAACCTCATCCTTGGTTTTCAGAAAATAGATCCAAGTTTTCCTCGAGTGGTCATCAATGAAGGTAAGGAAATACTAGGCACCACTGAGAGCTTTGACGGACATAGGTCCGCAGATATCTGAGTGTATCAATCCTAGTATACTCTTGGCCCTGTGGTTGCCCCTAGGAAATATCGCCTTAACATACTTTCCTAGAGCGCATCCCCTGCATACATCATCTCATTCTGTACTTGGATCCAAAACTCCTGTTACAGTGCTCCTGAGAATTCTTAGAGCTCCATGGTGCAAGTGACCCATCCTTCTGTGCCATATTTCGTTCAAGTCTTTGTCCCCATGACTACCTATTAGTGCCATTGGAGATTCTAGTTGTAATCTATACAACCAATTACTTTTGATCCTGATCTGTACTTCCTTTTTCCAGCTTGGGTGTTTGACGTATACCTTTTCCTTGATGAAGTAAATGTCATAGTCCTTGCCTTGTAGTTGTGACACAGAAAGTAAGTTCATCCCCAATCCTGGTACATGCAACACATTTGTGGCACGGAACCGTTCTCTTGATTATGTCTGAAAAAATATGGTACCCTTTCCTACTGGAGTACACTTTGCCTTGTTCCCCATGGTGATCTGAAAATTCATTTTATCTTCTCGATATTCCAAGAAATACTCCGAGATTCCCGTAATATGCCATGAGGCTCCACTATCTATATACCATACTTCTGATGATGCAGCACTAGTCATGCACGCCACTTCTTCTTCCAACCTGGAAACCAACATAGAGAAATCGCAATTTCTCTCTCTTGTGCAATCTTCTGAAAATCTGCGTGAGTCCCCTGAGGTGGATGCCTCTGCATCGTGGTCTCAACCCATAATTGATTTTCCCTTTTTGTCTCTGCTTACTCCCTCTGATACCATGTGAAAATTGTATCACTACAACAACTAATTAACTTTTCCTACTTATTTCATCATAATTTATTCATGAAATTACTTCAATAAACATTAAAATAAATACTGCTACAGATATCACATTGTAATATAGAAACAAGCATATGCACACATTGACATAGTTATTTTGGACTAATGTCCCCGGAAAAACCCAATGTGGGAAAACTGGTGTAGCAAGGGAGGATTTTATTATTTAGAAATTTTCTAGTACAACAGGGTGCCAAACTGGTTACCCACAAATATACAAATTTCCAGCAGTTCTGACCTCTGCGTCAGCTTGAAACCCTTTGCGTCAACCTACTGAGGATCTGCACAACTCTCTGGCCTTTTACGTCACTCCTACAACCTATACGTGCATAACGCAGGTCCTTCTGGCTCTGCGCAGTCTCTGTTGCCTTTGCATGGCTTCCTCTGGCTCTGCGTTTGTCTCTTTTGCCTCTGTGCTAATCTCCTGTCTCTCTGTTCCGTACTTGCTGCCCCTTGACTGCTATTCAAACCACCGGTTCAATTTCTCAGCAAACCCCGCTCCAGAAATTGAATTGACTGGTATCCCTTAGTGTGTTCTCCAAGTGACCCTTAAGCCTCCTCTTATATTTTTTTCGTTGACAAATTAAATACCGAGATTAAGTCCCTAATCAACGGCTAAGATTAGATCTGGTTTGATCCATGTCTTTTGGACCATTCTAACACAGTTTCATATTAATACACATTAATATTTTATTTTCCCTAAGTTTACACTTAGAGACTTCAATAAAAATATTAATTATTTTAATATCTCCTAAACTGTTTAGAATCTGCCCAAACCCTGTCTGGGTATTAGAGATCTCATGTGCCCCAACCTCTCCACCAAATTTCATGGCTAGAGCACATCTGATGCTACCCCAAATCAACATATTTTCAACTTATCTCCCTATGGGTTTACTCAAATTTCGAGTGGTAGCGCTCGTTGGATGCAAAATTTGATTTCTCATCTAAGGAGTACCCATGTTGCATACTTGTGATGGACTCTACTACATGAAAAATGAGAAATACATGTAAAACATTATTGCAATCACATTTTTTCATGTATTTCTAATTTTTCGTGTAGCAAGGTCCATCAAAAGTATGCAACAGGGCTACTCCTTGGATGGAGAATTAAATTTTGCATCCAACGAATACTCCTGCTCGAAATTTGAGTAAAAACCTTAGGGATATAAGTAGAAAATACGAGTTGAAAAAATAGTTTTATTATTTTATTATTTTTAATATTTTTACATTTTTACTCGAAAAAATGGTGAATCATCTCCCCATGGTTGACATCATCATCTTGAATCCTGTTGGTTCTTATAAAGTTTATTTTGGTTGTACATTTTTCTTAGGAGTTCCATTTTAGACCTCAACATTCCTCTAATGACCTCAACACATGTCCTATAGGCTGACATGATCACTAGTAGTTACACCTTCTTCTAGCAAGTTCTTCCATCGTTGTAGGTTGAATTGAAGAGGATAAGTGACAAGGTCTTGAAGGCTACTTTACATAGACAAGTTTGACCTTTTACAAAGTGGAACATGACTTTATTACATGACAATGACTCTAACATTTTATGACTAGATGATAACTAATTGCTAAAGACTCTCAAGACTCAAAAATAAAATCTATTGCTCATGAAACCCATGAAGCACGCAATACAATAAGTTTATTTTTCGTCTTTAGATCTCATTACATAAAATCATAATTACATGCCATTATGAAGGTGGAACCTAGTTACATTTTTCAGCACTCCCTCTTAACTAGGGAGGTATTCATAATGGTACTTGGCCATTCTTAATCTAAACAATTTCTCATAAAAAGAATTTGGATTGGTAACTCATTTGTATAGCATCATATCAACCAACATTGTTACTTAGCAAGGCCTTAACTAACAGCTCCATCTCTCCACTAGATATGAGCTCAATGCTGGCGAGACCAATGATTTATAAACACTCTCATCAATGTCTCTCTTAGAACATACCCTACCCGGGTAATCAGGGTGCATTCCATGAGGACTATTCTTATCTTGGACTCCCTAACTCTCAAAGAATATCGGTCCTCCTCAACTACTCTTCTATTGGATGCCCTATCTCATCCTCAAATCTTCTTGGTCTTTTGGATGTTGATTGTCTTTATCATGGTTGCATATTTCACGATCTCTTCCTTCCTTTCTTCACACATTCCATTCCCATGAGATTCCAATCAAAGTTCCTAAATTGTAGTCAACCACCTCATACTTCATATGAGAACATATTATGTTGATTTCATCTAGTGACTTATGCCTTCCTGCATCCTTTTAGAGGACCTTGTTCAACCCTTCAAACAATCCTACAACCCATGCTACCCTAGCCTCCCTTGCTGCAGCCTCAACCTCAAAACAGAGATCTCCCATCCTCAACGATTTGCTCCAATGAGGTATGCATTGCACTTGTTGAATGAGGAATAAGTCCTCCACTCCACCTCTATATATACACATAAAGAGGGCTCCACAAATTCATTTGAAGAGACATGTCTCTTGGACTAGGCCTACATGACTGGACTGTCCATAATTGATTGTCAACTTCAAAAATTCATAACTTCGTTTCTAGAGCTTCGATTTGAGTGATCTTTGGAGCGGTGGAATTGACATGCCAAGTTCTATCACCTGAAATTTTCTCATGCTCAAATTCATCATGGTTTTGACCCAAATCCCGATGGGTGTAAAAACCTAAGCTTGGCTTTCAAGCCCACAAGCCTACTTGTGGTGCTTTGCCCTCCAATCCTTGAACCCTAGGGCTTGGAGTACCTCCCAAGCTACACAAAAATCAACACTCCCTCTTAGTGAGGGAGGTACTTCCAAGACTAGGAAGTAACCATCATCATCTCCAGCAACGACACTAGCGCATCTGGCATCTATCACTGCAACATACCCTGTAGAATGAATATGATAGTCTCGGTAGTGCCTCTACTTCATCACATTCGAACCTGAAGATCTTGAACCTTCATAGGGTTTCTCCCTCTGAGCCTACACGATCTCCATTAGCTCAATCCTGTAAGCACTCGTCCTCCTGGATCAAATATCACTTGTGCAAATCCATCCAATCTCGGATATGCAACATCACGATCCGATGAAGACTCTAGCCTGCCAATCTGTAGTCCATCACATGAAGCCATCTCGATCAACCTGATCTCGTCCATGCCAAAGAAACCCTCGAGTTGTCCCAACCATCCATGGAAAACCAACGAACGTCCATGATTAACAATTTTCCCTACAACAAACTGTTGTTCACCAGGCTCACCACCAATCCACCAGAAATCCTAGCCAATCTTGCTGCCAAGCCAGTCAAGACCACATCTCCATGTCTTCAGCTGAACCCTCTGCTCCATGATCTAGACACCCTCAACTCCCTTTGAGTTGCTTCGTTGTGCACACTCTGATTCAATCTCCCTCAAAGTAACTCAAATACGCTTTGATACCATGTTGAATTTCCACGATCTTAGGTCTAGGTTAGAACCTTAAAATCTCTGACGCTACCAAACCAAGAATCTAAACAGAACTACTTTGCACAACGGAATATAAATAGGAGTAAATCGCACATGCAAGATTTTCAACCCAACTTCGTTATATTAATCAACATATAATACAACAGTCTAGGGCTCCAGTACCAGGGCCAATGGCCCTCATACATCCACTAGTACAAGATACAAAATTGGGGCTTCGTGTTAGTACATCGACGACCAATCTGCCTTCAACATGATACTATGACCATCTTGTTGTTGCACGCTCTCTCAGCTCCTCTCGGTCGTACCCTGTATCTGCTCGGTCCTTTGGCTCCCGATCTGCAACACCTACCTCTATCAATGCTCCAAGTCCATCTGGTCATTGAATCTTGGCTATCAATCTTCTCACTAGTTGTGCCTTAGTCCATCAAGGGCACAACACATCGAGATTCTCGTCAAGTTATTTACAACTACACTTGTGAATAACTCTCAACTACCCACTGCTACTCCTCAGCTACTCAGGGACTTCAACCCACTATGTTCTTTATGTGCTGCTCTGATGGAGACCAACATAGGGCACGAAGGGCTGCAACCTATCACTGCAAGATGTCCATCTCCCACAATGAACATGCGCTAGGAGGACTCCCCATCATTTGTTGTAGAAGTCCTTCTCCACACACAAGTCTCGGGCTCCACAAACTGCTCCTGGATGATCAGACCCTTGAGCTCAACAATTGCCTCCCTCGCAACTACCTTTTTCCATAAAGGTGTTGCTCACTGAGTTCCAACTTGGACACTATCATGTTGTCCTCCAACAAACCATAAGTGCCCAATCCACGTTCACACTTGGTCGTCTCTCATGATGCCCTCCAATAGTCCATGAGTGACCAAGTCCACATTGTAGCATCTACGCCTAGTTAGGGCATCCTCACACCTAGGAGACCCTTACACACGGTTTCCCACAGACTTCTCCACATTCGCCCTTTGCTCTACAATAGAGGAGCTATTGCATAAATCTAGGCTTCAAACTTCACTGAGAAACTACCCACTGGTTAGGGCTTCTAACATGCCACATCAGCCCTACCTCCTTGGTTTCCATAGGCTGCAACAACTCTCTCCACACTAGGACACCTACGTCACTCCATAGCAGGATCTGCTCCTAGTTGGAGTTCCTTCATGCCCAAGGCAACTCCAATAAAAGGCTCGCAACAAACTGCAATATAGACTAATCCAAATCCGATCAAAGCCTTTGACTTATGTTGAACGGGTTCCCGAACCCGGAGGTGGGGTTCTTGAACTCGTCCCTAAGTACCCGGGTCCTTCTATGAAGAACCGGGTTCTCCAAAAAAAAATTGGGTTCTTTTCCTTTAACGGGTTCTTTAGTTCTTCGGTTTGGGTTCTTTGGGTTTTTCAGTTTGGGTTCTTCAGGCAAAAAAAATAAATATAAAAATAAAATAAATTATATTAAAAATTAAATTTCAAGTAATTTTTTTTTAAATTTATTATTTTTATTGAAGTTTAAAAATAAAATTTAAAATTAATAATATGATATTTATTATTAACAAATGTCAAAAACTTAAAAGTTAAAACCTAAACTTTTTACTAACCCACAACCATCGAATTTCATTTTTGTTTTTGGTTGAGTTGTTCCGATTTACCCATTTCACGTGGCCAAGGTGTCTTTGGTTCACATGCTTCTTTGGCAGATAGACGCAAGAAGAAGGATCCAATTGATTGGTGGTGGCTTCATGGTGTTGATGCTTCTGAGTTGCAACAATTTGCCATACGGTTACTTGGATAGGTAGCTAGTTTGGAGTTCCTCATCTTATTCAAAATTTGCAAAATTCTCAATTAAATATAGGAAATTAATTTTAAATTTTAAATTTTAAATTTTCATTTTAGTTTTAGTTTCTACTTTTAAATTTTTTATTAATTTAATGGGCTTCCCCTAATATTTCAGGTAGCTAGTTTTTTTATCTTGTGAGAGGAATTAGAGTACTTATGCCTTTATTCATTCAGTAAAGAGAAATAGGTTGGGCTAAAAAAAGGCAAAGAACTTAGTGTACATTCATAGCACACTTCGTCTCATATTTCGAAAAGACAAGGAGGGTCCTTTCAAGAGATGGGACCAACACATAGATGATGCTATGTGTGTGGAAGATGAGATACAACCAGATGGCCTTATTGAGCTACCTCCAATTGCTATGGATGAGCAAGAGCTTCAAGATGAGAGTAATTCCTATCTGGAGAGCATGCTAGCTGAAAATCTAAGTGATGTTGGTGACATAGATGTTGATGACATGGCTTGACGAAGCCATTGTTCATTAGGCTTTAGCTATTTTTATTTTAGTATTTTAAAATTTCCTAGTTCATGTTTGGAGATGCCTCAAGGTAGATTTTGAATGCAGTATGACAATGGACATATATCATGATTCATGATTCTTATTAATATGTAAACATTGAACAATTTTTTGGTGATAAATTTTGAAATTTCAATGTGAATGTTGAATGTTCAATGAAGTGCAAGTTTAAATGATTAAAGTTTTCTTGTTTAAAGTTGAAAAATATACAAATTCAAATTTCATATATATTATTAATTATAATTTATAATTTATAATTTATAAAATATAATTATTAAAACTTAATATTATTATATTACCCGACGAACCCATGCACCCTGTTTCAAAAAACGTCGTCCCTGTCCCTGAAACCATATTTCCTGGCAACATAGACTTTGACCCAACGCACCTCCAAATGCTGGTGTTCTGACTTGCTACAACTCTAGGACTGGTTAGGGCACTAACCACAGTCCTTAACCACCCTTCAAAAGAGGCCCATAATTACTCCTTATGATGCGGCTGTCCTCCAAGGATATGTTGCCCCTTAATGCTGCTCTTTAGGGTAGTTTTTAGCCCAAATACAAGGGTTTGTCTCCCTAAAGGTATTGTGGCCCTTACAACACCTAAACTAGGGATGTGGCAAGCCTCTTGGGAGGACTATCCACCCTCCAAAACACCTCCAAACAACATTGCTGCTCCTTCCTAGGTTGTTGCCTCCAAGAATAGGGTTGCGACCCTTCCACCAACAATACTCGGCCTCCAAACAACAAAATTAGACCTTGTTCAGCCCTTGAAATAGTCCTCCAACCCACGCTACTCTAGCCTCCCTTGCTACGACCTCAAAACATAGATCTCCCTTCCTCAATGAGCTGCTCCAATGAGGTATGCGTTGCACTAGTTGGATGAGGAATAAGTGCTCCACTCCACCTCTATATATACACATTGTGAGAGCTCCACGAATTCATTTGAAGAGACATGTCTCTTGGACCAAGCCTACATGACTTGACTGTCCATAATTAATTGTTAACTTCAAAAATTTATAACTTCATTTCTAGAGCTCTAATTTGAGTGATCTTTGGAGCGTTGGAACCAACACACCAAGCTCTATCACCTCAAATTTTCTCATGCTCAAATTCATCATGGTTTTGACCCAAATCCCGATGGTTGCAAAAAGCCAAGCTTGGGTTTCAAGCCTACAAGCCTACTTGTGGCGCTTTGCCCTCCAATCCCCGAACCATAAAGCTTGGAGTACCTCCCAAGCTACACAAAAATCAACAGACCGAGGAAGGCCTTATATGCGTTGAAGCAAGCTCCAAGAGCTTGATATGCTCGCATTGATAACTACCTAATGAAGCTTGGTTTCACTAGAAACAATGCAGACCCAAACCTTTACTTCAAGACTATTCAAGATATACTTTTGATTTTGGTATTGTATGTTGATGATTTATTCTTGACATGAGGAAAACCTCTTATCCTCAAGTGTAAGAGGGAGTTAGCTTCTAAATTTGAAATGAAAGACTTTGGTTTGATGCATTACTTTCTGGATCTAGAAGTTTGACAAAAACCTAGTGAAATTTATCTTTCTCAAAGAAAATATGTTGCTAAGCTTCTTGAAATATTTTCTATGGTAGAATGTAAGTCCATGCATACTCCTATGGAAATAAACTTTAAGAAATTATGTGGCAAAGCTGCAGGACCTAATATGGTAAATCCCACAGAGTATACTATAGACAACTCATTGGTGCATTTATGTTTTTGGTAAACACTAAGCCTGACATATGATTTGTTGTAAACACTTTAAGTCAACATATGATTGATCCCTTTCATGCCCACTAGATTGTTGCAAAAGATGTACTCATATACTTGCATGGAACTATCAATCTAGGATAGAAATACACTACTAAAAATGTAAGACTTCATGAATAAACTGATACTGATTGGGTTGGTAACTCTGCTGATAGAAAGAGCACTTCAAGCTGTCGCTTTAGCTTAGGATTTGCCATGATCTCTTGAATGAGAAGAAAGCATAAATCTGTTGCATGAAGTACAACTGAAGCTAAGTTTGGTTGAGACAGATTTTTGGGAAACTATTTGAGCAAGTTCCAGACACAACAGTTATATAATGTGACAATAAGAGTAGGATTCGTCTTGCAGAAAATCTTGTGGTTCATGAAAAGTCCAAGCATATTGAGATCAAGTATCACTATATTCGGGATATGTTGTAGAGAGGAGCAGTGGTGCTCCATCACATCTCCATTAATGATCAAATAGCTAACATTCTTACCAAGCCTTTATTGAAAGGAAAGTTCTTGGTTTTTAAAGAGCAACTTGGACTTATGGCGTGACCCTTCCAAGAAGCAGTCACAACTGATCGAAAACATTGAGTTTTCTTCCCCCCCATGTCAGAGCTCACATGATTAGGAAAATGATGACGAAAAGCTCCCGAGGATGAGGGACCTCTTTTGTAGTGTGTGCCACAAGATTAGATCCACAGTCTGGGAGGACGTGGGAAGAGGCAACTATATGGCAATTAGGTGTAGTGAGACTTGTCTAAGATGCAAGTGTTTTACCAGTTGAAGTTTAAAGAAACTTGGTTGTGTATGGTTCTTGTTTGTGTGACTTGTTTGAGTCTTGTCTATGTAATGCATGTGTTCTATCACTTAGTTTTTGAGATGAAAATTGGTCGAGTGTAATTCTTGTTTATATGACATGTGATGATCCTTTCCTTTCCAAATTTGTGTCAAGTGGATGATTCTTCTTTAAATTGCGACTTCATTGTTACAGATGCTACAAAGCATAGTTGAACTAAGATGAATGAAAGAGATTAGAGGAAGCAAAGATCTTTGATGCAGAAAGAAATTCCTTCATAGTTGAGAGGGGGTGTTAAAATTTGGCAGCTTATGGATGAATTTCTCCTAAAAAAAATCATATATTTTAGTTCTGTTTGAACCCACCTATAACAAAATTTCTTTTCTAACAATTCTAATAAGACTTTCCAAAAATAACAAGTCACATCTCAATTTGGAAGTGACTTTCCAAAAATATAAAGTCATGTCTAAATGATCAAGGATGATCTCGACATATGGAATTCACATTAAAATCAAATCAATCATGATTATACAAGTCAAGAATTTATATTTTATCTTTACTAGTATTATTATTATTATTATTATTATGACACTATTATTTATAAAATAGCCTAAATTCATTCACCTTTAATTGTAGGGAGATGTCCACTCTCTTTTAATGCCCTCCTTAGCGCAATAATCAGTGAAGTCTTTATCGACTACTCTTCACCATTATCTGAGCGCAAGACTTTTATTTTCTTACTTGTCAAATTCTCCATTAGAGCCTTGAACTCCTTGAATCAACAGAAAACCTCATCCTTGGTGTTCTGACTTGCTACAACTCTAGGACTGGTTAGGGCACTAACCACAGTCCTTAACCACCCTTCAAAAGAGGCCCATAATTACTCCTTATGATGCAGCTGTCCTCCAAGGATATGTTGCCCCTTAATACTGCTCTTTAGGGTAGTTTTTAGCCCAAATACAAGGGTTTGTCTCCCTAAAGGTATTGTGGCCCTTACAACACCTAAACTAGGGATGTGGCAAGCCTCTTGGGAGGACTATCCACCCTCCAAAACACCTCCAAACAACATTGCTGCTCCTTCCTAGGTTGTTGCCTCCAAGAATAGGGTTGCGACCCTTCCACCAACAATACTCGGCCTCCAAACAACAAAATCAGACCTTGTTCAGCCCTTGAAATAGTCCTCCAACCCACGCTGCTCTAGCCTCCCTTGCTACGACCTCAAAACATAGATCTCCCTTCCTCAATGAGCTGCTCCAATGAGGTATGCGTTGCACTAGTTGGATGAGGAATAAGTGCTCCACTCCACCTCTATATATACACATTGTGAGAGCTCCACGAATTCATTTGAAGAGACATGTCTCTTGGACCAAGCCTACATGATTTGACTGTCCATAATTAATTGTTAACTTCAAAAATTCATAACTTCATTTCTAGAGCTCTAATTTGAGTGATCTTTGGAGCGTTGGAACCAGCACACCAAGCTCTATCACCTCAAATTTTCTCATGCTCAAATTCATCATGGTTTTGACCCAAATCCCGATGGTTGCAAAAAGCCAAGCTTAGGTTTCAAGCCTACAAGCCTACTTGTGGCGCTTTTCCCTCCAATCCCCGAACCATAGGGCTTGGAGTACCTCCCAAGCTACACAAAAATCAACAGACCAAGGAAGGCCTTATATGCGTTGAAGCAAGCTCCAAGAGCCTGATATGCTCGCATTGATAACTACCTAATGAAGCTTGGTTTCACTAGAAACAATGCAGACCCAAACCTTTACTTCAAGACTATTCAAGATATACTTTTGATTTTGGTATTGTATGTTGATGATTTATTCTTGACATGAGGAGAACCTCTTATCCTCAAGTGTAAGAGGGAGTTAGCTTCTAAATTTGAAATGAAAGACTTTGGTTTGATGCATTACTTTCTGGATCTAGAAGTTTGACAAAAACCTAGTGAAATTTATCTTTCTCAAAGAAAATATGTTGTTAAGCTTCTTGAAATATTTTCTATGGTAGAATGTAAGTCCATGCATACTCCTATGGAAATAAACTTTAAGAAATTATGTGGCAAAGCTGCAGGACTTAATCTGGTAAATCCCACAGAGTATACTATAGACAACTCATTGGTGCATTTATGTTTTTGGTAAACACTAAGCCTGACATATGATTTGTTGTAAACACTTTAAGTCAACATATGATTGATCCCTTTCATGCCCACTAGATTGTTGCAAAAGATGTACTCATATACTTGCATGGAACTATCAATCTAGGATAGAAATACACTACTAAAAATGTAAGACTTCATGAATATACTGATACTGATTGGGTTGGTAACTCTGCTGATAGAAAGAGCACTTCTAGCTGTTGCTTTAGCTTAGGATTTGCCATGATCTCTTGAATGAGAAGAAAGCATAAATCTGTTGCATGAAGTACAACTGAAGCTAAGTTTGGTTGAGACAGATTTTTGGGAAACTATTTGAGCAAGTTCCAGACACAACAGTTATATAATGTGACAATAAGAGTAGGATTCGTCTTGCAGAAAATCTTGTGGTTCATGAAAAGTCCAAGCATATTGAGATCAAGTATCACTATATCCGGGATATGTTGTAGAGAGGAGCAGTGGTGCTCCATCACATCTCCATTGATGATCAAATAGCTAACATTCTTACCAAGCCTTTATTGAAAGGAAAGTTCTTGGTTTTTAAAGAGCAACTTGGACTTATGGCGTGACCCTTCCAAGAAGCGGTCACCACTGATCGAAAACATTGAGTTTTCTTCCCCCCCATGTCAGAGCTCACATGATTAGGAAATGATGCCGAAAAGCTCCCGAGGATGAGGGACCTCTTTTGTAGTGTGTGCCACAAGAGTAGATCCACAGTCTGGGAGGACGTGGGAAGAGGCAACTATATGGCAATTAGGTGTAGTGAGACTTGTCTAAGATGCAAGTGTTTTACCAGTTGAAGTTTAAAGAAACTTGGTTGTGTATGGTTCTTGTTTGTGTGACTTGTTTGAGTCTTGTCTATGTAATGCATGTGTTCTATCACTTAATTTTTGAGATGAAAATTGGTCGAGTGTAATTCTTGTTTATATGACATGTGATGATCCTTTCCTTTCCAAATTTGTGTCAAGTGGATGATTTTTCTTTAGATTGCGACTTCATTGTTACAGATGCTACAAAGCATAGTTGAACTAAGATGAATGAAAGAGATTAGAGGAAGCAAAGATCTTTGATGCAGAAAGAAATTCCTTCATAGTTGAGAGGGGGTGTTAAAATTTGGCAGCTTATGGATGAATTTCTCCTAGAAGAAATCATATATTTTAGTTCTGTTTGAATCCACCTATAACAAAATTTCTTTTCTAACAATTCTAATAAGACTTTCCAAAAATAACAAGTCACATCTCAATTTGGAAGTGACTTTCCAAAAATATAAAGTCATGTCTAAATGATCAAGGATGATCTCGACATATGGAATTCACATTAAAATCAAATCAATCATGATTATACAAATCAAGAATTTATATTTTATCTTTACTAGTATTATTATTATTATTATTATGACACTATTATTTATAAAATAGCCTAAATTCATTCACCTTTAATCGATTAAATTGAGAATCTCTTACTTGGAAAATCAAATCTCTCTCTCTTGGAATAAGTCAATTAAATTGAGAATCTCTTACTTGGAAAATCAAATCTTTCTCTCGGAATAAAATAGTAACTCCACATTTAAGAAAATGTAAACCTCTCTCACTAATTCGATGTATGAAAAAGTGTAACTCCTCCTCATTTAATGCACTTGTAATTCCCTCATTCAATTCGATTTGTAATTCTCATCAAATATTCTCTTATGTCTAAATGTAACTCTCTTCGTAATTCGAATTGTAACTCCTCAAAACAAATGCACCTCTCTCTCTATTCTTGGCATGAGTTACACTTCTCCTCAATTAATTCCTCCCTCATGAAATTCGATTCTCCTATTGTTGGTTCAAGGCATGAATTCATTTTTTAATTCATTTCCTTTCTCATCTATTTAAACAAGAGCAAGTGAGAGTTGAGTGTAGCATGCTCATTGTGAAGAAGGAGAGCAACTGTTGAGTGTGTGCAAGAGAAGTGTGAGAGCAAGTGAAGAACAAGAGCAAGGAAAAAGCTAGAACAAGTGATCTTCAAGCAAAGAGCAAGAACACTTACACTGCAAGTTGATCAGACATTGGTGACTTTATTCATTCCAATTTTTTTCCTCTCTCCTCTATTGAACAATTGAAGAAATCTAATAGAAGAATGATCATTTGGGTTTTCCCCTTTGAGAGATTTTCCCCTGGTCATTGGACCTAAAACTTTGTCTCATAGTTGTGTTTCGCTGTCTTCATATGATCTTTATGTTTATGTTCTATCTATAATTGCTGATCTGAAAAGTTTTGAAGAAGAAATTTGCATTCTAAGTAATTGTAACAACATAGAACATTCAATTTCCTGCAAAGTACATTCAACGTTTTGCAAAGTACATTCAACTTTCTGCAAAGTATATTCAGTTCTCTACATAGATTTTTCAAGTTTTTGTAAAAAAATTTTAAGTTGTCGCATTGAACTTTTAGATTTTTAACACCAACTTGTATTTCTTGGAGGACAGACTCGACTTTGATGGAGACAAATAATTTAAATTTAAAACAATTAATTTCCCTCTTTTGAAGTCGACTTTAAATAAAATCTATATTTATCACTTCTTTTTTATTTTGGAGGGCTAAAATAAATTGTGAAGACTGACCATAGCTACAAAATTCAATGAGATCCAACCTTTTTGACGAATCCACTTTTCCTGGGGCAGTCCACTTTTTGTTCATTTTTTGAAATTTTGAAGTTCTTGGTCATCTTTGAATGGGCCAAAATTTCTGGAAGTAGAGTTCCATGGATAAAGTCCCACTCAATCAGGGTGTAACCATGACTCCAGGTAAAGGTCCATTGGACTGCGAACAAAATTTCTCTTGGTACTGCGTGGTGTGGGTGCAAAAAAAATCAATATTGCATTGATTGGTGCTCTTACAAAACTAGTAGTGATTACGGGATCTAATATTACAATTGCATAACTGGCGAACTAGCAGATCCAGGCATGTGATTCCAACAATAATAATCCTAGTTTTGACTGCCTCTCTCCAACCAGTCTCAGACATATGGTGATGGGACTTGCAAGATGAGTACGTCTTCTACTTTTTTTACTGTTAAAAAACATGCTTCTATACATATATACAATCGTTGTTAAACAAAGTAACACTTCGGATGAAAATTAGCCTGCAATAATCACAAATGTTGCAGCCTAAACTCATGAGCTTGATATCTGGTTTGCAGTGATATGTAAGAACAATTTTCACCCACAACAGCTTAATTTTTCAGGCAACACATCTTTCCATTTGTGTCGCTTCATTCTCATAAACTGTATGGCCATTTATGCTTTTAAGTACTTTATGTTTCTTTCTTCCTATTCAAGGAAGAATTTATTCAAAAGGTTTTCCAATTCCTTAGGGGTTTCAAAAGGTGATTCAAAAGATTTTCCATCTTCTTTGAAGGCCTAAAATAATGCTATCAAAGCTATTTACTGTAACGACGTGAACAGTCTTGTCTTTGAGAAATTATCAATTTTCGGATAAATTACATGATTTTGTATCGGTCCAACTTAGTTTGCAAAAATAAAGAAAAAAAGAAAAAGCATGTTTATATATTAAGTCAATCAGAATAAACCATTTGGGTGTCTCCATGGTGCAACTTTTCATCGATACGAGTTTGCAGTTTGACAGACCACCTGTCTAAAGCACCAAACTTTTTGTTAAAACCCACATTTAAGAATTCCTTGGGAAAATTTCTAGCCCTCTTATTTCAACAAATTACTGCAAGCTGATAATCATTCATTTTATTTAGGAAAATATAAATGAATAGGAAATAGAAGGCCAGAGCCCTCTGTTTTCATATTTCATCAAAAAGATACATTGAATGATCTCTGCTTCACAAGATATGGTTTTCAGTAAAGCCGATAATCTGTACTTTGTCAAATAATCTCTACTTGCAGAGGAATTTTTTCTTGGAGGATTCCATTCAAATCTTCTATGGTTTCCTCCTTTTCAAGTTTTGAGACTCACCAAATTTGATAGGCCCAACAAACCTGATTTTGGACATTGGTCCACATAGCATTAAACTTGGTACTGTATTGCATACATCACATTTGAAGATAGAATCATTGAAGGTTACATACTAAATACGAAATTTACTGTATTTCACATGACTCTTTTCTGACAATAAATATGGTCCACTACTCGATCCTTTTGAAACAGGGGCAACGAGTATTAGAAGGGATTTTATTATTTTATTTGGAAGAGGCAATGGCAGGTTCAGAAGTTATTGTCTTATCCAAATTTTATAGTCAGCACCTTTATCTACAAACTTCTGCCAACTTCCAGACAAATTGTTTTCTTTTGAAGGGTTCCAATCAAATTGTCCCAACTTCATGACCAAATTTTCATCAATTTGGGCAGCATAGCCTTCATTGTTAGCATGGAAAATTTTCAAAGTACTACGGCAATGGATTCCCGCACGGGTGCGAGCATCAATCAGCTCTGTTATGGTATCATGCAGACCAAAATCATAGAAATGATCATAGAAAATTGTAGGCTGCATAATAATCCATATGATAGAAATGTCAGTCTCCCAATAAATCCAATTAAATAGCTATATATTTCAACAGAAACTAAATAATAATAAGCTCATAATAGAAAAATAAGGGAAAGATAAAACTTATCGCAAAGTTTGCATGTCCATCTCATTGCAATTCTCAAGATAAAGAAAGAAAAAGACTCTAAAACTGACAAAAGACTAAAATAACTCACAGTTCCTGGGTGTGTGAGAATATATGCATATCCTTGTGTAAGCTTATCACGAGGAAATGGCCAATGTCCCTGAAACATATTGATTCAGAGATCACTTGTATGCAGTAGTAGAAATTAAAGATTGCAGAGACAAAGAAACTCATAATCTAGCAGTAGAAAATTAGAATTGCATGTGGGATGTGAACATTTTATATACAATTTGATAATTTCTCAGGGGTTTACCATGACTATTGCATGTTCATCTCTCTGATTAACTAATAAAAGAATAAAAAGCACTATAATATTCACTATACTAAAATAACAGTTCTCATATTTTGTGATAAACAGCACTAATATCTTGGCATGCTTATTTGCTCCATGCTTATAATTGTATTCCTCCTCCAGATTCCCATTATATAAATTGAATACTGTGCAAAATTTTTAGTAACAAAAATTATATCAATCTCAAATCCTATTGCAAAAGCAAAGTTGCAGACAGATTCTGGCCTCAATTAAGAAATGAACTACAAAGCCCAAGCAACTGAACTAGCCTCAACTCAGAAATTAACTTCAAAAACCCAAGAAACGAAAGTACGTGTCACTGGTCGTGTACTGTGATTGCTCTCATTCAGATAATCCAACAGGTCAGAATAATCATTGGGATTTGAAAACTAATTCATTAAATCTTTCAACGAGATACAAGGATCATATGGTTGAATTTATAGCACACCATACTTGAGATGATTTATATTTTCCCAAAGAGTTGCACATCTCATATGTTAGAATATTTCCATTTAAAACATCTACTTGAAAATTTACTATATGTTTGACTGAGTAACCAGTGGAATTGTACTTTCCTATCCTATCATCTTTCAGAGGTTTCAGTTACACTATTCTAGGTTAAGCTCACTGGGCAGAGGATGCAATCGCTAACAGATGGTGGACATGTTGAAACTTATGTATTTGCAAATTTTCATCCATAATGATCCTTGAAAATTATCTTGGCTCTTTGCATGATAAAGGAATTAGCTATCTTTGATTTTGATGGGTGGCCAAGATATATCCCTTTCAAACTTATGCATGCCAGAATTAATAACTGAAACATAACACTGGTGACCAACACAATTCACTTTAGATCAGCATATACATTATCTTTTATAGGTTTGCCAGTCATTTTGAACTGTGTTGCCAGATTTGTAGGGTCTTAACCCTGGATTCTTGGATCTGCATTTCAGATCCAGATCTTCCAGCTAGGTGTATCCAAACAGATTGGAAGACAGTTCCCATATTTTGGAGGTGGATCCCCTAAAATGGAGTTAGATCCCAGAAAAAGAAATGGATCCAGCAACAGTCAGTCCCCACCATGTGCAGATTGCTAGGTCTTTTAATTATTTTAAAGGTAATTCTGCATTTTTTTCCCACTTGTTTAAATGCCAAGTCAATAAGGATATTCTATAAGATAACCCTGCTCCCCTTCCAACACAAGACACTGAGCGCTGTTCTTCAAGCTGACATTGACCAGTGATATTGAACAGTAATATTGTACTTGAGTGAGTGAATGAGAGAACGTTCATACTGAGTAAAACAATGTTCAGACTGTTAAAGAGCAGAGATATAATGAGTGAAATTGTTACTTATACTGAGCACAGTGAGCAATCAGTCAAGTGTGAGCAGCTGCCGGCCAGCAAAGAATCCCCAAATAAGTGAGGAGTCAAAGCAGCAGGCTATCACAACTGCAAGGAATTGCCTTGTCTCCACCATTTAAGCAATTCTTACTTGCAATGTTCCTACCTACTATATTGCTCTCACCTTATCACTTGTTAATAAACCTTTGATAGGAACAAAAGATAAAATAAAATGCAAATGCAAATTGCAAAGCTCTAGTGCCTTTTATTTATCTGAAGTTTGAATTTCCAAAGAATTGGAACAGAAAGTTTTTCCATTAATACATTCTAGTTCTGCTTAAATCAAAACTTTGGCATTTATAATGATAAGCTACAGAAACAGTTTCGAATATGTCGGTCACACTGTTGTCTGATTATAACTGACAATCTTAATTGTCTAGTCAACATGACAAAATGTAGACAGACATATCCACACTTACAGAACTAAAATTTACCTATTTTTGGTAAATGCCTGACATAGAAAGGGCTCATTTTGATAAAGTCTTTCGGATTAATCACATCATAAGTTGCTGGTCGACGCTTCGAACCATCTAATGGGTTCATCTACAAATGAATAAAGCAAAATATATATACACCATGTTGAAAGAAAATCATAGCTTATGATATCCTAATTTTCACTGAGCATGCATGTATGCAAAAGAGAGAGAGAGAGAGAGAGAGAGAGAGAGAGAGAGAGACCTGTGTTGAGCCTGTATCATGATTTTCCAAGTAGGTTACTGCTCGGGAGGGCCACCATCCCATTACACCAGTTGGCTTTCCCTGAGGATCAATCAACCTCCAATATTGATTGTGCAATGCCACATGCAGAATTCCCTGACATTATCAAAATAAATTATTGTCTTAATTAAGGTCCCCGACTACTTTGTCAAAACAAGCTATCAAGATTCAAGACACAAGCTTTTAAGAGAAAAAGGTAACTACTGGAAAGAAGATCAACAATCACAAGATTAACCTATTCTTTGGTAAATAATTTTCTCGGTGTTATATATCACATCATCTACGGGTTTATTGAAATTTTTGATGTTGTCTAGGATTATGAATATAAATATATATGTCGTATTTCTCAACCAATTTGGTGACAGCTTCAACATGTTGCAAAGGGATTTTATTGTTGGCAGAAAAAAATAAGTCAGTTCAACTCAGTTTCCGAACACAACTTGAAAAAAATGAATTAGAAGTTTTTAATTAGAAAATAAAACTGAAGTGTTAAAACAAAAGTTCAATAAAAAGATATACATTAAATGAAATTCAACAAAATGAAATTACATCATACCCATGATTGTTGCAACCCCTATTTTTCCCTAATTATGGCACAACTGTTTCAGAGAAGGACCAATTATTCATTGTTGTCGATTGCTTAACCAAGTATGTTCGCTTCACGGGAATACAAAATTACACTGCTTAACAGATTGCAGAAGCATTCACCACAGATGTATATATACTGCATGGATTCTGAACGGTTATTGTGAGTGATTGAGATCCCAAGTTTACAAATAATTTTTGGGGTAAATCAAGCCAAGAGACAACTATATCACTTACAATGACCTCATCCTACCATCTGCAGACATATGATCAAACTAAAATAGTTAATTACGTATTTAGAAGCTTATCTCAGATGCCTTGTGACAGACATGGAATAAATGGCAAAACTTTCTCATCTGAAGTCTATTTTCAGTGCCATTATTTTTAACTGCCTATTTTTTAAGAGCTTTCCATCCAGATAGTCAGGTTTTGCCTTTGAAGTCTTATTTACTGCATATTTTAATATGGCTCGTCCAGGGTGTTTTTCGCATACCCCTCCTTGTTGGAAATGTAACTGGTTTCAGTGTTCATATTTGTTATTGTACTCATTTCGATATGTATCTTTTGTAACAGCCAAAAGAAGAAAGAAAAAATTATTATTTTAAAGAATAGGTTTCAGGCTCCTTATTGATGGTCTTCTAGGTAAAAGCATGTTCTTCATGCTTCTAGGGTTTGTTAGGTCATATGATATATTGTAATGAGTCAAGAGAGTCAACATCATGATTATAAGACCCTTATGGGCAAGATGTATCTTGTAAAAAATTTATTTTGAGTCTAGAAGGTTCTAGAAACATCCAAAGTACAAGTTGGCCTAAAGAAGTGAATTTTACTGCTTGGAAAGGCTATAAATAGAAGCAGATTCAACCTCATTTGGCACACACTCACTCACAAGTTCGATCTCTCAAAAGGCTTGATCTGAAGCTAGGAAGCAAGAAGAAAAGAAGAGTGAAGGTCTAGAAGACAAGAAAAAGGAAGAAAAGTTGATTTTGGGCTCTATCTCTCTCACACATGTGAAATCTAGGGTTTCTTCAACTTCAAGGAAGGCCAAAATTGCAGGTCCATATTGAAGAGATCAAGTTGCAGTACAAGTTGCTAGAAGAGCAAATATTTTGTTTTGACCTCATTGCCCTTGGAAGGATCTGTTTCGCTGAAAGGAGGATCTCTTGAAGAGCTGAATTAGGGTTTCTGTAGCAACTACAAGGCTGAAGTTGCAGGTCGAAGTTGTAGAGTCAAAGTTGTGGCAAAGTTGAAGCTAGAAGTTGGTTGAAGCAAGGTTGAGCCTTGTTGATCTAATCTATCTGGAAGGACTTCTTGAAGGGCTGACTTGGTACTTGGAGGAGAACTTAGTCTAGGGTTTGGGTCTTGATTGTCTCATTTGAAGCAGATTCTATAAGAAGAGGAAATTTTCTGGGTTTTCCCCTTGGAAGGGTTTTGCCCTAGCTTGAAGCCTAATTTTTATGTCCACTGTCTTTATTAGTTTGCTCTTGATAATTGTTTGATGAAGATCTAATAAAGAAAACACAAGAAGAAAAATAAAGTTCACAAGCAATTATCAAGGTTAAAGAAAATGTGAACTAATAGCTGCTACATTGCATTTTCCAACATGGTTTCAAAGCTAAGTTGAACAAGAGAAGGCCACTAAAGATCATCTTGTGAACACAAAGAAGGGTTTGCCAAAGGAATCACTTGCAAAAGGATCAAGACTACATCAAGACTCTCATAAAAAAGGATTACAAGAAGATTGATGATCTCTCTTAAGGAGATCTATTTGAAGCTTATTGCAAGACATCCTTAAGGAAACATCAAGGAATCTTGGTATCATTCATCACTCTTTGAAGTTGTTGCTGAAGGTATCCTAGAGGACATCTTTCTAGGACATTATTAAGGCCTCTTTGAAGATCTTGAAAACTTTGAGATAGTCAGAGACATCATCAAAGAAGGGAAGACTCTTGGTTGACAAGTATCATACTGTTACTTTATGTCTGAATCTACAAGTCATATGGAATCTTTCTGCAAGGAAAGCAATAAGCTCGTTGGCTCATCAAATTTCCTAGCATGGAAGAGAAGGATTGATTTGGGTCTGACAAAACATGAAGTAATGGAATATGTCCTCGGTGAAATTGCTGAACCTAGCAAAGACAAGACTCAAGAGCTAGCAAAAGACAAGAAAAGAGAAACAAGGGCACAAAGGATCATTGTGGAATCCATTAAGGATCATCTTGTTCCATTTGTTGCTAATTTGAAGACTTCTTAGGCTATGTATGACAAGCTAGTAAATTTGTACTCTAAAAGCACATCAGGTCAAAAGATGTCTTTGAGATATAAAATGAAGAAATTGAAGGACGAGGGCATGGCTTCTTTTCTAATGAAGATTTCTCAAATAAGAGATCAGTTGCAGGTGTTGAAGAATGTAACTAGTGTCGGTCTTCATAATTGTATTTGGGTCATGATGTTCTGTATTTATCAAAAGAAAGAAAAAGAAATTTTATTATTAAATAAATTGACTTATTAAAGCATGGGTTTCATGCTTGGGTCAATTATTTTTAGGTCAAAGCCTCCATCGTGGGCTTCTAAGGTTTATGTCAAGCGTCCTTTTCCATGTCATATTGTAAAAGACCCTTGGGATTTGTTTGTCAAAGAAGAAATTTATGTTATTGTATTTTAGGTCTTCTAGGCCTCCTCCACCAACTCGACCTCAAGGAAGGACAAGTTGGCCTCAAACAAGGGAAATCGACCTCACAAGAAGCCTATATATTGGAGCATCTCAACTTCATTTGGAACACCAAGTTCGATAAGAATTCAAAGATATCACAAGTAATTATCAACTAGAGAAAATATTTATGCCTTTCTAATTTTCTAACAACAGGGGCTTGAGGATACAATTTCAAACTTTGAGATGACCATTTGTGTATTGAATGCCTTGCCACCAAAATGGCGCAGTTTTGCAACTAGCATTTACTCTAAGAAAGACTCAACTCCTTTTGATGAGTTGTCGGCTCAATGCATCTTGGAAGAAACCAAGATCAAGGCAAAGATGACATTGAATCAAATGAACAATCTCAAGCCTTTATTGCAAGAACCAAGAAACTAAAGAAGGGAAAGTTTGGAAAGTCCAAGAAGAAGCCAGATATGTCCAAGGTTCAATGCTTTGGGTGAAATGAATTTGGACACTTTAAGAGGGATTGTTCAAGAAGGTAGAACAACAAAAGAAAGGAAAGAAGTGAAGCTCACATAGCTGAAGAAATGGGAGAACTTGAGAAGAAGCCAAAGAAAGAAGATGTCAAAGATATTGAAGAAGTCATCCTCTTTGTTAGGCTCTTTATGAAATTGGTCTTTCCTTTAGAATAGCGTGCATTGATGCTTTCTCTAGAAGGTTTTTGTTGTAGAAGCATTGCATCATAGATAAAAGCATGTGATAGTAGCATATTTAGACTCTAGAGTCTACTGGATTGAGTTGCTTTGTAGGAACCATCTAGTCTTTAAAATTGGACCAGTTTGCATATTATTATTCATCCAGACATCCTCTAATATTATGTTAGAGGTAGTCATTTTGCTAAGGTGGATCATCATGATCCCGCAAGAACCATCATTTTGGATGGTTCTTGGAAGAAGCATTATGAAAAAGTTAGCATATATTCCATATTGTATGGAAACTATACTCTTGAAGGATGAAGGGATGCAATTGGTCAAGTCAATTTTGGGGCATATAGCTAGATGATCGTATGGAAGCATGGGAATGCATATTTGTCAAGTTATGGTATGTTCTATGCTTATAACAATTTACTTCTTTTTATTATTATATTCCACAGATCAACAATCACATGTACATAAAGTAAAGTGCAGATAGAACATTAAACAATCGGCAGAAAACAAGCCAAGACAAGAGACACAAGATGTGGCAGCTAGCCAGGGACAAACCCCACTATGTGTGGGGAAACCCTTTGATCAAATCTTCTTTTATCTTCAATAATTCAGCAGAGAGAAATAGTACAATAAATCTGATTTATATCAGTAGTAGCAAACCCTAGATCAGCAGCATCAGCATTAGAGGCTTCATCATCAAACTAGGGCAAACAATATCTCACAAACCGATCGTCGGATCGGCTTGATTACACCACCAAAAGTCGCGGCTTCCAGAGGAGGTTCAGATGAACCTACAACATAGTTCATATGAGGAGATCTTCTGATCCACGTAGGTCAAACTTTACTTCTGCAGTTGCAACTTCAGTTTCAGCAACTTCCTTCAAACTAGGGCAGTCGATATCTTGCAAACCGTCCGTCGGATTGACTTGATTCCACCACCAAAAGTTGCGGCTTTCAGAGGAGGTTAAGATGAACCTACAACACAGTTCAGATGAGGAGATCTTCTGGTCCACGCAGGTCAAAATTTACTTCTGCAGTTGCAGCTTCAGTTTCAGCAGATTCCAGCTTCACATGTGTGAGGGAGAGACCTTTTTTTGCGTAGTAGAGAAGAGACTCTTTTCTGCGCAATAGAGAGAGAGAGATGGGATGAGATGAGTGAGTCCAAATGAGGAAAAATCTTCCTATATTTATACACAACGTTGGTGTTTGAATAGATGCGACTGTTGGGCTTCTGAGCCTACATGAGTTGTAGGTCGGCTTGATAATAATTCCATAATTAAAATAAATTCATATCTCCATGAATACTTATCGGAATCGGATGATATTTATATCAATCCTACACCTCTCGATGAGAGGAATCTAATAACAATATTATCAGCCATGAATAATATGACCCACATGAAGTTTGGCCCTAGTTGCCAATTTTAACACTCCCTCTCAACTAGGGAGAACTTCTCCTGCAATCTGTCTGTCGGTCGCTACTATTCATCCATCAAATGCACTGCCTTGTACAGCGTAACCCTTGCCCTACTCTGCTCTATTTTGCCTGTTCTGCTTTGTCTTGTTCTGCCCTGTACTGATCTGTACGTCTCTGCTCTGTTATGCTCTGCTTTTGTTCGAATTATGAAGAAGAAGAAATGATCGAGGATGTATCATACTGACTCAAAGTCAGTCTCAAAGTATGTACCATTGGTCCCACCAGTCTCAACTGACCTGAAGTTAGTGTCATAGTATGTACCACTCCTACCACTAGTCCCAGACCAGTATCATTGATCCTAGATCAATGGAGGTCATCCTAGCATAGGGAGCACGGTAGATACAACGATGCGTCCATCGGTACTACTATGGTCCCTAACTTTATTTCCCTGCTCATTGATTAGATGAGAGGTACTTCCCATGAGTCCCACACTGCATGGGTAGGATATCTCGATAGGAGAACACATCAATCCCGTCCTCACAGGAGAGCACAACAATCCTGCTACAATCGCCATGGAGAACACATCAATCCAGGCCTCATAGGAGAACACATCAATCCTGCTACAATCGCCATGAGAACACATCAATCCAGGCCTCATAGGAGAACACATCAATCCTGCTACAATCGCCATG